>JAIGNY010000362.1:42500-112500 GCA_020152595.1 Chiridota heheva | reverse complement strand
CTGACAAAGGAACAATAATATCTGAGGAAATTATGACGTCTCAACAACAACAAAAATAGAGGTTTAATCTATAAATGAATTTATTACCAATTTACCCTCATGCGAATCTCTTCGCTTACCGATAACTTCCTTACATTCACTACCATCATCGCAAAGACCGACCTCAACCAATTACCCTTCATCTATGTCAGCTGTAGTATGCTGAACTTATTGGTACGACCCTATCCTTGTTTGAATAAATGTAAATAATGAAACGTGTAAGTTCCGGGAATGAAATCAAAAGATGATTTCAGTCTAAAACCTGAAAGACTTAATGGGTGGCTGGATCCGTTAAAACCGGATCCAGGCATTACAATGGATCATTCATGTGTGACACCTCTGCACTAACTGTCTAACAATAATTCGTAATGTGAGATTATATCTTTGAACCTGTACCGTATGTCCTCTACGTCTTTTCTGTATCACAAAATGGTACACCTTTTTGACCGTGTTTTAAGTGAGAACAAATCATTGCAACAGAGGCATTTTGACCTCTTAACATTAATGTTAGAGTGAAATTACATTCTTGTAACATTCTCAATCCATAACCAGTCAGTTTCATGTAATTTTTGATGTATGTGCATTCATTTCAAGTAACCAAACCATCTGGTTTATTTGTTATGGAACAAAATGTATGAAAATAAGTATTTGAACAATCAATTTTAATGTAGAATAACATCCCTTACAAAAATTCCAGATATAAATTCTATATCTGGCCAGATCTAGCCCAGATATAAATTCCAGATCTGGGCCGATCTGGCCAGATAAAGAATTGGGCAGATAATTGATAAGGCCCAGATCAAACTTGATCTGGAGTGCAAGTTTGATCTGAGCCAAATCAAGCTTGATCTGGGCCAGATATAATTTTTCTGGAAATTTTGGTCAGTTTTCGGAAAATTTTAGCCATCTTTTTGGAAATTTTAGTTAGTTTTTAGAATATTTTAGCCAGCTTTCAGTTTATCATTGTTACGACCGGGAAAACAAAACCCCAGTTACCCCCTCCCTCTTCCTACACCGCTACTCAGTGTCACTTTCTCAAAACTCATCATGGCTTTCAAACAGGTTCCTCGATGGTCATTTTCCACCGGGCTTGCCAAAGAAGAGGACCCAAACCACATTCATATCAGGGGGTGGGTCCCCCCGTGTCGTTTGAAATGAAAGTTTGGGGCTCCAATGAAAATAACTAACGTGCTCCTAGAATATATGGTACGCCTAATCATCGTTTTTTAAAAGAAAGATTACACACATACTGTGGATGTTATTTTTTGGCCCAACATATTTCGCCTTAGCTATAATAGCCACCCACCTTACTCAGTCCTCGTACCCTAAATCGGATAATTAATCGTGAATCCGTTGAAGAAAAAAAAAGATTATTGAGGAATATTCTATGTTCTCATATAGGAGACCATGCGAATCAAACCTTTGTAAGCGGAGCGTTTGGAGCGTCGAACTGACAAATCCGATCTCGACCGGCCCACCGGGTACGAAGCTCACAGCAGCTGCACCGCTCTCCATGTTTCATACATATATATAAGCCTATATATATATAAATATATATATATATATATATATATATATATATATATATATATATATATATATATATATATATATATATATATATATATATATATATATATATATATATATATATATATATATATATATATATATATATATATATATATATATATATATATATATATATATATATATATATATATATATATATATATATATATATATATATATATATATATATATATATATATATATATATATATATATATATATACATATATATATACATATATATATATACATATATATATATATATATATATATATATATATATATATATATATATATATATATGTATATATATATATATATATATATATATATATATATATATATATATATATATATATATATATGTATATATATATATATATATATATATATATATATATATGTATATATATATATATATATATATATATATATATATATATATATATATATATATATATATATATATATATATATATATATATATATATATATATATATATATATATATATATATATATATATATATATATATATATATATATATATATATATATATATATATATATATATATATATATATATATATATATATATATAGATAGATATATAGATATATAGATATGTAGAAAATTCCAAAGTGATTTATTCCAACATTAATTTTTGTGCATAATTAGTGATTGAAATGTTGTGTGCAACCAGTTTTAATAAGCAAAGGACAATATGTGAAGGTCATGACACGTGGCAATAGCTGCTAATTGCGCTTCCATCCTAATGTCGGGGGTCAATCCAACATATCGATCCTAGAATCCTAATGTCACAATCTACACTAATTTGATAACGTCTCGTTTTGCTATATATCGCACGCGCCTATTTACAGACTTTGTTTTTGTTTCGTTTTAAATTAAAACAGAAGTGATGTTTCAGCTGTCTGAGACTCGCTTTCTGGATGACCCAAGTAATTTCACATTTTCTAGCATAACATCGTCTTCGTTTCTAGCATAACATAGTCTTCGTTTCTAGCATAGCATAGTCTTCGTTTCTAGCATAGCATAGTCTTCGTAAAGAAAACATTACTTCCAGCGAAAATGTCTGAGTGACTATTGCTTAAGGTCGACAAAATACCTTAGAATTGATCATTCCTAATAATTGATAAGATATAAAGTATCGTTCCATTAATCGATGTTGTCCCTCCAATGACTAGATGGCGGGTATCACTGGCATGACCATCTCACTCACTCTCCTCACAAATCACGTGATCACCGGAGGACATGGTTCCACTGAACTGAATGTATCGCAGAATAATTTTCACTACGGCTCTCATTCCTATAAAATAAATTCCACTGTATTATGCACACTTATCTTCACACGCATACACAACTGCAATACGAACTGCAAAGTAAACTTATCACAAAATATAATGTGTCCCCCTTATCACAAAATATAATAATGTGTCCCCCTCTATAGGCCTCCGGTACCTTTTCCCACCTGTATTAAATGTAGAAATACAGACGGATGTAAATTAAGATTCTTTTTAAACTTGAAAAATACGGAGCTGATGATTCAAGAAACATGTCATGTTCTATAAATCAAATGTTGCTATTAATTATAGAAACGCGAAGATCCTTTAATCGGAGTAAGTAGGTGACTGATTGTATCGGTCATTTCGTTATTGATGATCGTGTGGGTAAGGTGTGGGAAACACATTTTTGACCAGGTCTTTTTTTGTTCTCATGCAGTGCCGCCGAAAGGATTGCGAGGCCTGGAAGGAAAACTGAAAACCCGGGCCCCCATATATGGGAAAATGAAGAACAAAATAAATATAAAAAAAAAAAAAAAAAAAAAAAAAAAAAGTCATCACCTATTCCTGTTCCATTTTCACACCATTTCCGCTATTGTCAAGCATGGGTTTTCACCACATTTGGGGCCCCTTGTTTGAACGCACATTTCTTTGATAAATTCGGCGGGTTTTTATGGCAATGCCTTCCCCTCTCGGCGGCGGTGCTGTTCTCATGCACATACCAGCAACTGATGTTAGTATGTGTTTAGGCAAAACGATATACGCTGACATCAGGCGCAGAAAGGTGTGTCTTCTGCATCACACCTCCCCCCCACCCGATCTTTGTGAAAAGTGGCCACTGGTTGGGTGACGTTCAGCGTCCTTGGGGAGGGGGAGGGGGACGAAAAACCGTCTGTCCCGATGGTAGCAATAAGAAGCCTCACCCACGCAAGTAGGACTGTAGGAAATGACGAGTCAGAATCAAATACAGTGTAATTTGATACATTTCTATCTGGAATCGCGTTTGGATGTTTGGCCGACACACTTTTCAGATGTGGCGTATAGTGGGAGTGTGAACTTTTCACAGGGCCATAGTTCAATTTAAAAAGGCTCGAGATTTTAGGTACAAAATATACTACTCAGAAATCGTACTCGTTTTCACAATTCACTTTCCTTTTTTCACAAGAATCTAACAGGAGCAGCCCCTCCCCCCGAGGCAGCCCCCCCCCCCCCCTGAGTCCTTACTCCTTGCCCTTTGTAGACGAAATTTGTATTTGTATTTCACTTTTACGTGTGCCAGGGAAAGCACACGTAAATCACAATGACTTGTTTTCAGTGTGTACCCGATAAATTTGCCAGGATGGAAAGTGGATGAACACCGGGTTAACACCCTGCTCTTTTCAAAAAGTATTCAGAGAACCAGGCAGACAGCTTGTTGCTATCTCTTGTTTATGATATCATGTTATTTTTACTTTCAATTGCAGCAGCAACGACACATTGTATGACTCAGTATTATGCAGTTAAAACACACGAGTAATTCTGACTTAACCAGGAAGCGCAGGAAATGCATTAGTGTATATTAATTGGAAGTGAAAATCACAGCAAAACGACTGATGTGAAACGAGATAACCACTAAACTAGTAAACTTCATCATTATCAGATTATGAATGTAATTTTTTAGATTCATACACATATTTCTGAAAGAAAGTAGAGATTTTAACTTTGTAAAAATTCAACTCAGTTATCATATAAATACGTCAGTGTAGCAATCCATTTCCTTATTCGATTGCCGTTGGGTTTCTATGTATTCAAGTGGCCGAAGCTCAGTCGTGTCAAGAGCATTTCGTATGCAAGGTGTTCACAATATCACTAGGAAATGCACCCACATAACAGTCAATGTAATCCATGCACCCACATAACAGTCAATGTAATCCAGGCACCCACACAATAGTCAATGTGATCCATGCACTCACATAACAATCAATCTAATCCAGGCACTCACATAACAGTCAATGTAATCCATGCACTCACATAACAGTCAATGTAATACATGCACCCACATAACAGTCAATGTAATACATGCATCCAAATAACAGTCAATGTAATTCATGCACCCACATAACAGTCAATGTAATCCATGCACCCACATAACAGTAACTGTAATCCATGCACCCACCCACATAACAGTCAATGTAATCCATGCACTCACATAACAGTCAATGTCAATGTAATCCATACACTCACATAACAGTCAATGTAATACATGCACCCACATAACAGTCAATGCAATCCATGCATCCAAATAACAGTCAATGTAATCCATGCACCCACATAACGGGCATTGTAATCCATGCACCCACATTACGGGTAATGTAATCCATGCACCCACATAACGGGCAGTGTAATCCATGCATCCACATTACGGACAATGTAATCCATGCACCCACATAACGGGCAGTGTAATCCATGCACCCACATAACGGGCAGTGTAATCCATGCACCCACATAACGGGCAGTGTAATCCATGCACCCACATAACGGGCAGTGTAATCCATGCACCCACATAACGGGCAGGGTAATCCATGCACCCACATAACGGGCAATGTCCAAATATCCTAAACTAAGCTTATTGTGTTCAGTAATATTAATCACGTAAATGGTCAGCCTCTAGAAGTAAATATCAATAACAGCATTATTCCGGCATTTCCATATACTAAATTCCTAGGACTCTTAATAATTAACAGCAATTTAAATTCGAAAGATCATAATTCTATGATTTATAAAATAGTAGCCTTCGATATAGGTGTATTACATAGACTAAGACATTTCATTCCACCCCACATACTTCTTTTACTTTATAATTCTCTTGTCCTCCCGCATCTTTCTTATGGTATTCTTCTCTGGGGTAATACAAGTTAATCCACTTTACAACGATTGTTTCTTCTAAAAAATAACGAGCTATAAGGATTATCTGTAATGCATTACCCAGATCCCCACCCACCATTGCCCTTGTTCAAAAAATTAAAGCTGTTAAATATTTACGATCTGTACAATTAAAATTTAGGCGTATTCATGTATAAGTTCACCAACAACCTCCTGCCCGTGTCATTTCGACCAACAAAAGTGACCATTCCTACAACCACTCGTAATTTTCACCTACTTACTGCAACCCTTTGTTCGTACTATAGTATAGCTCATTCTTAAGTCCGTGGTGACCTGTTGGAATTCCCTCAGTAATGATTTACAAGAACACCCTTTAAAAAATGGTTGTCGTGGCATTTGATTTTTTTGTATGGAGAAAGCCGTGGCGTGTTTTAAGAAAAGGGAAGGGGGGGGGGGGGTCTCTCCAAAAAAAATAGTTCGCCCCCTCCCCTAAAAAAAACAAAAAAACATTATTCAACTTCTGCGAAATTTTCATCAATTTTAAGAAAATCTTCGTCAATTTTCGGGAAATCTTCATTTTTGGGAAAATTTTCTTCATTTTCGTGAAATCAAAAAGCTTGAAGCTCTGGTGAAATCTTCTTAAATTTTCGGGAAATTTTCTTCATTTTCCAGGAAAATTCTTCACTTTCCAGTGAAGCTAGCTGCCAATTCGATAAATTCTTAGGAAGTTTTGCGAAAATCGAACAAAATTTTCAACTAGAACCCCTTTCCGGGGGTCCTAACTCAGACGCCTCTGTCCTCCCTAATCTGAAAACGGCATTTAATGTTGTAGTTTTTTTTTTTTTTGGGGGGGGCGGGAGGGGGCAACAAAATCGAAAAGCTTAGACACGACCCTCAAAGAAAGAGAACAAAAGGTATGTAGGTTTTAATTTATTCATTATAAAATATAATAGATACAATAAATAAAGACGATCTGCGACTTAGTTCTCTTGAAATAAATTCTACCCACGCCGAATTTGACAGGTTGCAAGATTACAGTGTGTACGTGATGGACGCTAACAATTGCTTAACTTAGCTCTTGAAGTTTCAGAACCGCATCTGGTGTAGTCAACATTCTTACCATATTATACGCTATAGCAACTACATGGTTGCTATATATACAGGGAAGCACCATTTAGATATATTACAAGTCCTACAAGTATTTCCTAGCATGTAGTGCCTACCGAGTGAGGTGTTTATCTCACTACATCCGGTGAAACTAGCCTCGTTCATTTCAAATTTCAATTTTTCTTTGTGGCTCTTCAAAAAATATTTGTGTAATAAATATTTTCTATCATGTCTCTGAAATAGTAAAAATATCTAAACGATACCATTATTCATATCACGTTTTGGACCTGCCTATCAAATATCGGATTGGCACCGGAACTTTTCGTCTGCATTCCTCAACGTTGCAATTTACATGATTTTTGCGAATAAAAACAACGTCATAAATTTCTATAATTAGCATTGCTGAAATTGTTTGTAGCATAGTAACCATTAAAATACAACCTTCAATAAATATAACTTAATTTGAAGTCAATATTCTCTTCATTTAATAAAAGTTGAAATATAGTTCTCAATTAAAAGATAGAGGATTTCGAGCATGGAGTTTACAATACTAGACCTGTAAATTTCTGTAAATGCCTGTAAATTCAAGGAGAATTCCCCAAAATTTCCTATGATTTTTCCCAATCAGCGTGGGCAAAATGATAAAGGCCTATCCTAAAATTGCTTTGAAAATTTATTATGGCTCCAATGCACGCATGGCCCTGATATTATAAGAACTTCACCTCCGTATCCAAAAAATTTTGGTTATATGTTGTAGAGTGTGGCCTTTGAAAATTTTGGTCCAAAATTGGAATTTTTGATAAAAACCTGAAGATTTGTATCCAAAAGTGCAGTTTTCTGGGTCAATATTGAATATTTAGAGGCCAAAATGAAAGATGTTTGGTCGAAAATGGGAGGTTTTTTGGTGCAAACTATAAAAGGATTGGTCAAAATTGTCGATAGCTCAGTCGATACGATTGCAAAAAATGCCACACATGGTTCATTTAATATTTCAGTTAATTATTTTGATGGCTTCGACAGAATTTTTAGAGGTTAGGGGAGGCTAAGACTTAAGGGGGAGGCTAAGCTACCAATAGCCTCTTTAGCCACGTCACTGCTTTCTTTATTACTATCCGTACACAAAAATTAAATTCCACGACAGCCCTTGTTCAAGGGCGTTCTTGTAAGTAGACAGGAAAGAATTAAACATCTATTGGCCTTTTACAACTGATCGATTCGCTTCCATTCTCTTTCGTAATTTTTTTCCTCTTTTACTTTCTTTACTCCACTTAATTATGATCTTCACTTTCGTTTGCTTTTGTTGTTTATTCTGGCGCAATCATATGAGTGGGTGGATAACGGTACGGGTGGAATGGTTGAGGGATGGGTAGAGTGGGGTGAGGTAGATAGTGCAAGGTGTGTCGGATGTGGATGGTAAGTCGCTATGAAGTGTGTTGGTAGATACTGCCTTATTTGATGGATTAATATCACTGCCATTTATAAAAGTTTGCATTCTGATGAAGTGCCGTTAAGAAACTGTGGAATTGGAAGCCGCTTTTTCACATTTTTAGGAAATTTCTGGCTTCCAATAATAACCAGGCACCCCTCCAAGTGTGTATGGGAAGGAGGTGCGGAGAGGGGGGGGGGCGAGTGCGACTTGGTGTAAAAATAAGGCAATTAATTCAGGCACATATGTTATGAACTGTTTAATAGTCATGGGTTTCAAGTCGTTGCTGTTACCTTTTCGTTACTGCCTGAAAGACCATTTAGACTGTAGTTTAAAATAGTTTTGGGCCATTTCCCTAACACACACAAGCGTTCATTAACCCGATTTAACCAACACTCACTTGAACTTTGGAATAACGACTCCAAAGTTTATCTGAATTGTTGATCAATTTGATATGTTTGAACAAAGAAAATGTACAACAAGTCTTGAAGATTTTATCGCTTGCTTTCTGTAAAACCTTTACACACATGATACAGATTGGGTGACTACGTCTGGGTTAGCAGCCAGCTTGATATATGCATACATCCAGACCTGCAGACCGTGAGAAAAGGGCGAGGATTGATGCTATTTTGTAGTTTGATATACATCCAAATCCGTGCGAATGAAGTGGGGATTGCTGTACTAGATTGCTGTACTAGATTGCTGTACTAGATTGCTGTACTAGATTGCTGTTCTAGATTGCTGTACTAGATTGCTGTACTAGATTGCTGTACAAGATTGCTGTGATAGATTGCTGTTCTAGATTGTTGTTCTAGATTGCTGTACAAGATTGCTGTACTAGATTGATGTACTAGATTGCTGTACTAGATTGATGTACTAGATTGATGTACAAGATTGCTGTGCTAGATTGATGTACTAGATTGATGTACTAGATTGCTGTACAAGATTGCTGTGCTAGATTGCTTTACTAGATTGCTGTACTAGATTGCTGTACTAGATTGCTGTACTAGATTGCTGTACTAGATTGCTGTACAAGATTGCTGTACTAGATTGATGTACTAGATTGATGTACTAGATTGCTGTACTAGATTGCTGTACTAGATTGCTGTACAAGATTGCTGTACTAGATTGCTGTACTAGATTGATGTACTAGATTGTTGTGCAAGATTGCTGTACTAGATTGCTGTACTAGATTGATGTACTAGATTGCTGTACTAGATTGCTGTACAAGATTGCTGTGCTAGATTGATGTACTAGATTGATGTACTAGATTGCTGTACTAGATTGCTGTACAAGATTGCTGTACTAGATTGCTGTACTAGATTGCTGTACTAGATTGATGTACAAGATTGATGTACTAGATTGCTGTACTAGATTGCTGTACTAGATTGATGTACTAGATTGCTGTACTAGATTGCTGTACTAGATTGATGTACTAGATTGATGTACTAGATTGCTGTACTAGATTGCTGTACAAGATTGCTGTACTAGATTGATGTACTAGATTGATGTACTAGATTGATGTACATCCAAACCATGGGGAATGGGTGGGGATTGAATGCTATTTTGCAGCCGAGTTGTGTAAACAGTGACGGCGATTCCTTTTGAACTTGGAAGGGGGAATCAACGTTCGGAAACAATATTGTTGTAGAATATATAATCGGAAAACTATCCTCGGAAAATATATGTTCGCAATGAAATATGTTTGAAACATACATGTTCGGAAACAACATTAATTTCGTAAAATATATGTTCGTAAAATAAGGGAAGGACTGACCTAAATTTAATGATTTTGGCATGAAAATAGCTTTTCAGGTCTTGAAATCATTTGAAAGTTCATTTCTTTCTTTATCCAATGATATATTGCACCCCATATTGCACCTAATAATTGAACAATTTTAAATACCTTTAAACACTCCCTTAAAAAGTCAACATTTTCGCCATACTCAGAAAAAATATCGTAATTGCAAGATTATCATTAAAAACGCGTTACCATATTTTTTTCAACATTTATATCATTTTCGCTTATTTCTCGAAACGACATTTTTGTAATATGTGCTATTTCAAAATTTTAACTTCTCTTTCATTTTTCATCCCGCAATTTTTATGAAATTTGGCACTAAAATTGAATGCAAAATGCTCTTTAATTTTCACTGAAAGCAGTAATTTATCCATCTTAGTTAAGGAGATACATGACTATGAATATTTAATTAGGTACCACTTTTTTGTTAAAAAATTGAAGGAAAAAATCATCAATTATTTGCTTCCAAGCAGTACATCACACAGGTGTTGTGTTGTGTCTTGTATACACCTCAGCAGGTGTGCACACTTTCATGTAAATTGTTCTATCCATTTTAAAGTTTTATAACAATTTGTTTACCTACTATTTGAGTGGCGGCCATTTTGAAATACCTCATTAATATACATGAAATTTGCATAAAAATGGAAAATTAAACATCTTTCACAGCGTTCTTTATTTGCATGTAATATGAACTTCTTATCATGTAGAGAAAGATATAAATGCTACAGCAGTACAGAGGCCCGTAAACAGGTCAGTCTTAAATGTTTGCAAATGGTACGTTCGCAATTTGTATGTTTGCTAAAGATACTTTCGTAAATACCTTCGCTAGAGCAGGGGAGCTGTTACTTTAAAGTAACAGCCTTCTGGCTAAAGATATGTTCGCAATTTGTATGCTCGCAAAAGATACGTTCGTCGCGAAATGTGTTCGGAAACAGTGGCGTGTGCATATTCATGTCTCAATGATACGTGAAATCCCGGGGTCGTGTTTCAGGTTTCTCCAGTAAAATCTTGTAGTTATTAACCGTTTTATGTCATGAGGAACCTGGACCAAGTAGCCTTATGTTGTACCACTTCTTGTGCCCCTAGCTGCTGGCAGGTCGTGCCCCTTTTTCATGCCCCCCCCCCCGCCAACTGAAAATTCCTGGCTATGGGTCCGCCCAACTACGCTGGAGTTTTCTCTTGTCTTTCAGAATGTTGGGACCCGAAACGTGACTTATTTTGCCCCCGAACAAGGGCATTTGGACAGGGCCGCCGAAAGGATTGCGTGGGTCCGGGACAAAGTCACATTTCGGGGCAAAAAATAAAAGGTTATCTGACTTATCTGGCTGCATATTATGGGGCAAATAAATTCATATATTATCAATGAAAACCTAAAAAAGGGTACTCAGCTGTATTTATGGGCCCCAAATTTCTCTCGTATGGCCCCCTAACTTCTGGGCCCGTGGAAAATTTCCCCCTGCGTAGGTTATACATAGAGTAGGTTAATATTTCTAAGAATCAATAAATCCCCTTCTCTCTTCCCCCCTCCTTCTTTTTCCTATCGTTCAATTTTACCGGTAAAAACAAGGTCAGCCCGAACAATTTGGGTAAAAAGTTCCGAAATATTTTCAAGTGATTAGTCCCGCAAGCCCGTTCCTGTTTGAATCTCATTGGGTTCGATGCAAAATATTTTGTTCCACTTTTCAAATTTCTGGCGACGTCCCTGGGTTACACTGGATTGGGTATGTAATTAACACTCATTTTCTGCGAGTTTTTTTTTTTTGCCCAAAGAAAAAAGAAAAGAAAAACATTTTACATCAACAACATACAGACGATTAAAACATAATTATCATGTATTATCATACGGGCGTTTCCTCCCTACGGGGAACTAATCTTCATCGATATTATTTATTAAACTTGTAATTATGAATACTTCCTCGAACGCGATAGCACACCGATAGTACAGTATTTCAATTAAGGAAGTAAACGCAATACTCATTTAGTTCTGCCTTTGTCTATTTATATATAGATTTAAAGAAAATTCTCAAAAGCATACGTGAATTATACTGTTATATTTGAAACGTTTATATTCCCGTTAAACAAATAGACTTGGGAAATCAGTTTTGAGCGTCCTTTGTGTAGGTTATTTGCTTTGTGCACTGCAGAACCAAAGAATCATACAGGCAACATTGTATCATATGAATATCTTTAAGACACAATGCTCATCATACATGCAACACTTCACTTCATGCTATATCACACCGTACCCACATAATACAGATATATACTGATATAACGCGTATGAAGTGAGATTAAACCCACCAAACAGTGAGCTGAAAGTACTCCACTTTTTCATGGAAAGAGTGACTCTGTGCTTGTAATCAAATAATTGTCGATAACTAAATCATTTTCTTACTATAACAGGCGCTATTTTTATTTTATTTTTAATATTAAAAAAATAAAAATTACGCTCAAGTTTCAATACGAAAACAAAAGGATCAATACATGGAGCTTCAGTGCGCTTTGTACCGCACCCCGATGATAATAAGGCTGCACCCCGATGATGAGTAGGCCGCACCCCGATGATAATTAGGCTGCTCCCCAAAGATAATTAGGCTGCACCCGATGATAATTAGGCTGCACCCCGATGATAATTAGGCTGCACCCCGATGATAATAAGGCTGCACCCCGATGATAATTAGGCTGCACCCCGATGATGATTAGGCTACAGGTTGCTTTCATCAAATAATCATCAATACTTTTGTTACTATACCACGTGATCTAAAGTGTAAACGCTAGAAACGCTTATATTTCCGCCAGAAAAGAGAAATTTACACCAAAATTACGTCTTTTCCATAAAGTTTTAACAAAAAATACCATTTGAACTTGTTTGACATTTTTCCTTTAGATGGCATTTCTCACCATGTAGGGACACAACTTTACATCGCCATTTACTAACTTATCAAGTACCAACTCAATATAGGCCACATAAAGGGCCCGACAACCAAATGATTCCGAAGACTTTTGTATGTTTTTCACACTTTTGGTACCATTTCAACCTATCTCCGTCCCCGTAAATGACAGGGCTGGCGACAACTTGCACCTTTACACACCCTATCTGGTCCGGGACAACTTAAACACGTTCCTTATGTTTAAGTACTGAAATTCAAGAAAGAAAATTAAAGAATATCATAAGATCCTGCTCATCCGTCACATTTACAACCTTTCAGATAATTCAGAAGTTTAAAATAAAAAGAAGTTAACTTTTTGTTACAGTAAAGATTATTCAAATGAACATTAAAAGTTCTTAAAAAACAAGTTTGCCACTATCATATTATATAGTTAAATGACGGGAGTAGGAGGGGGTTCACTAGCCGGGTAATTTCGGTGAGAAAAAAGTGCAATATAACGCGGCGTTATTACATGATACAGATATTTTAATTACATAACACGCAGACTACAGACTACGCAGACGTGGGCTACATAATCGACTCGCAGTTTATTACATACCACAGGGTAACGGGCTCTTCGTAATTATTAAACGGCAAGCTAAAGTTGTGTGTGTGTGTGAGGTGGAGTGGGGATCACACAAAGCAGTGACGTATAGGGGTACCGTGTCATCAAAATTTCATTCTCTTGCTGTAAAACTGAAAAGCAAAAATAAAACATTACCCAATCTATCTTCTGCCCGGTGTAACAGTGTAGCATAAGTATAGAATACAGTTTGACATCCAGCGAGTCAGAACTGTATATAGCAATGTCGGAACCAACTTTATATGTTATCATATATACAACGAAATTTGCAATTTCCATTTTTTTATGTTTAAAAATATGGCACTGACTTGCTGAAGACTGAGTACAGTGGGCTGGGCCCTTGCTGCACTGATTCGCTGAAGACTGCGTTGTCGGATCCACAGCGGGAGGGGACATGTCCCCTGGTCCAAGAGTAAGGGGCAGAAGGTGTCCTTTTGGAATAGTGGGTGGACCGGTCTGGCCTGGAGGCCCTTTTAAAACTTATTTGAAGTTATTCTAGGTCATTCTTGAAACTTGAGAAGAAATAGATATTCACTCACTCACAAATACTACAAATATAGGTTGTCACATACATTTAGTATTTATTTGACATAATTAGAGCATGTAAATTTGCGAGGGGCACCGACACCAGTGACCGAGGGCCGTGGTGGGAGGAAGTATGCCCGTCATAATTTTCTAAGCAGTAATTTTCAAAAAAGCCTTTTACTTGTTCGTCCGATGGGTAATTTTCAACTTTGGTCCTAACTCTCCAATCTTTGAACCCATAGGCGGGATTTGCCTACCGAAAGTATTGGAAAGTCAAAAGTGACACGCAAAAACTGTCACTAAAAAGAGTGTCCCTTTTTTAAATGAAAAGTGGCTCTTAATTACTGTCAAAAAAACGCACATGAACTTGATTTTCTGCTCTCTCCGCTTCCCCGAGCTCCTTCAGACACATCTGGCGCTAAGTTGGATCCCATAACAAAGACATTGCAGTGTCATTGTTCAGGGCTAGGCCCAAATCGATTCTGCTTAGGGCCTGTAAGGTTTACCCACCCTTCTGGTGTTGCGCCACTGCTATCAAACTTGTATTCCTTGCTAACAACCTAAGCTTACCCAGTGTAACTCCCCTCTATCAAAAAGAGTGTTATAACCACCCACAAAACCTATATTGAGCTACTACATCATTTATGTTCTAGCATCACAACGATATTAAAGCTCCCTCTTCCATTTCCCCCCCCCCCCAAAAAAAAATAAACAGCAAACATGTATTTATTTCCTTACAACTCCAGCCTTCTCGAATTAACTACCACCCAACAAAAAAACAGGCTTGTCACCACCCCAAAAACCATGTTCAGCTACTACATCATTAATGTTCTAGTTTTGCAAACAAAGAAAAACCGTGTCTCGCCGTCCCGAGAATAATGCGCACTAGCAAATTGCCGGTTTGTGTGGAGTAGGTGTGGAGGGGAAAACTCTGTGATAGTATTACAACAAATCTGGCTGCGATAGCGAGAACCACGCAGCAATTTAAGGATGCTAATTGAGTATTATATTTTATTTCAACGTGATAATTTTCATCTCCATTTAAGTTTTATTGAACGACACAAATGATAATTGCAAAAGAAAGGTATCCGAAAATCGGATATTTTGAGGAAAAAATCGGATATTTTGAGATAACCTTCTGAATAGTTGGACGAAAACCCTCAAACATTTGGAGAAAAAAGTCTGATATTTTGAGAAAATAGAAGCCTACTTCGGTAATTTTAAGGACAAATTAGGGTATTTTGAGGATTCGCTTTTACACTTTTAGGAAATATTGTGATCGTTTTTCCAAAGATGGCTTTTATCCTATTCAAACAAAAAACTTCATCAAGGCTAAATGGCGAGTGGGAGGTTTGAAAATTGAAACATGTATAGTAGCCAATGAGTTGAAAAATAGTCATGGAGTTACTTATTTTTAATAAGGGTTAGGAGGGTGACTTATAAAGAGAACTATAAATACTACGCATTCGTTTTTTCTTCTGGACAAATAAACTATTCAGATGTTGTGTAAAAGTAAAACACTATTACTATAGAAGGAATTCATCAAGTAACTCTTAACTTAACTGGACTCCATACTGCCATATTGCAGGGCAGCGACGTCGTTGCGTTTCACGTATCTTCACACAGCTCAGTCACATCACACGTACAACAAACATACTACGTGCTAACCTACCGGTACCAGTTCAGCGAATTTGACTAATTGCAATTTTTTTTGGTCGCTTCCGATTTTACTTCATATTTTCCTTAAGTTTTATATTTTCACCGGGTATTATACGAAGAGTAACTTTAACGTTAACACCAGCTGATTGTTTGTTATACTCAGACAAAGCCTACATACCTGATATAAAGTGCTCGCTGCAATTCCTAGTGTGAACCGAGTTGAAGCCGACGCGTCGTACAGTAGAAACCCACTTCAAACGTCAATCAAGATCAGATAGAAGTTGAGAAAATGTCTGTTTAGCCCGCCGCCTACATCTATTACTGCAACCAACGGCACAGCAAAATTCCAACATAATTATCTTACAAAAATATTCTTATATAACAACATGTAAACGTATGTCAGTATGTAAGTCTAATAAAGTGTACAGCAGACGACAGTGGTTTTGGCCCGTGTATTAAAAGCCGTTAATGCACGAATATTGTTATTTAGTTTCTTCCATTTTCAAAACAACTTGAGTAATTTCTTTAATAAAGCGATAAAATATATGTCAAGTTTTCTCGTTTTCATTCTTTTAAGTTGTTTTTATTTCGTTTTTAACAATCTAACGCGAAAATTTTCCAAAAGAATTAATGTTTTAGCATCGTGATTATATAAGTAATTAATGCACGGTTCAAATTCTTTGTCCCGTGCATTAAATGCGCATATAAACACTGCCTCAAGATTAATCTTAAGATACTAATTAGCCAATACCTTTAAAAATTTGACCCAATATATCATTTATGTGTAAAACCCATGTTAAGTGCTCATCAATTTCAACTCCAAAAAAATTGGTAGAGTGAAAACAATTCGGGAGAAAATAAAATTATAATCCTCCGAAGAGGGGAAAACCTATGTCAATTATGTAACTTCCGGATTTCCATTTACAAGTGCTTTGACCTATGGTTTTTAATCAGCTTATATGCGGTCATTGTTTGTGTGAAGTGACCAGGCTGCCTTGTGTGCATACCTGTTTGTGTACTGGATGGTGTCTGCGTTACTTCGATAATCCCCAGCGAAAACAGGCCAGAATTTGTAAGTTTATCATTAAATATCTCTTTAACGGCGTGGTGGATGTCCATTTGGGAACCAGATGATTTGTAGATTAATAAGTATAGATTTTGAAAATGCAAAAATGAAATTGACCTACTTGGTTAAAAAATTCCTATAACACATACAAGTTCTGAGCCATAGCGTTACGCTGTTTCGTTAGAGACATTATGGGTAATCTTCAAAATGACGTCTGAGATTTTCCCCTCTTCGAGAGAAAATAATTTTCTCCTGAAGAGGAGAATCTCCTGAACTGGAAAACGGAATAGAAGCTCCGTTGATAACAAGATTATTACCAGATTACTGAGAAGATCAATATTTGTATGACAAATCTAATGCAGTGGTCAAAACGGCATTTCCTTTTTCGAAAATAAAAGGGCAACAAATCTTGAAAATACGGGTGCATAATATTTTTTTACATATAAAAAGGGCGCTCTCTCAACAAAGGGGGTTCAGGATTTAAAAAAAGGGGGTTCGTTTTTCGTATAAGAGGCAGCAAACCTTGAAATTTTTGGTACTTATTATTCAAAACGGCACTTCCTCAACCAAAGGTGCTTCGTGAAAACATTTGAATGACAACACCTAGATCCTTTCTTGATCAACACAACCAAGATTTGAACCATTCATGCAGTAATCAAAAGCCAAATTGCTATGACCAAAATAAATAACTGGATCTATTAACATTGAATGATAAACCTCAGTATACAAAAATGTATCAATCTCTTACCACGCTCCAAAAACTTTTTGTATAAGGGGCAGGGGTCGTAAAATTATTGGTAAAAGTTTGGCGACATTTTCAGAATTTTTTTGGGAGAGCTGAGGGGGGTGCAAAATGGTACTTAACCCCTTGATTTTTTTATTGGGGCACAGCCCCCGCGCCCTCGCTTCCTACCCTTGTTCCCCGTCCTTGCTCCCTCTGCCATTATGATGTTTAAAATTCAGATGAAATGGAAAAATATGACGGACGTGATATGTTAACACTAAATTTCAAGAAAATTGTCCAAAAATTGAAGAAAATATCCTGGTAAAATTGAAAAACATTTTCCGAAAATGAAGGAAGTTTCTCAAAAATTGAAGCAAGCAGGATTAGACATGTTAGATGTCAGGATGTGCTGTTTCAATGTTCAACGAGACACAAACACCCCCTCCCCACACACACACACACACTTACACACACTCATATCTGCACGCACTGTTATTATGTTAAATGCATTACATTTTGGCTCAAACAAATTCGGCTTCCAAATCATAGAAACACCAAGAAATGTTAAAATATGTAGCAGCCTTTATGATGTTGGTCAAAGAACATGGGCCGAAATATATTCTGCAAAGTCAGAAAGTTACGGTTTCGGCAGTTTTGTTATATTTGGTTTTGATCAGGAGATTAGCGAATGAATCTAATTTTATTAGTATTTATGTTAAAACAAAGATTTATGGACATCGATTCACAAGACTGGGAAAATAGAATCCGTTCATTTGGTAAATTATACATATTATATATATATATGTATATATATATATATATATATATATATATATATATATATATATATATATATATATATATATATATATATATATATATATATATATATATATATATATATATATATATATATATATATATATATATATATATATTATGTATTAATATATATATATATCGCTTCAAAAGTTTTCTTGTGGTTGAACCTTATATCTTGAACATAAACTGATGAAGAATTATAAGAAAATATCTCTATTTGCTCATTTTTGATGCTCTGTCACAAACACAAAATGAAGAAAGTAGAAAGGAAAACAAAATCCCAGAAATTTTCGCAGAAGTCCTCTATCATGTTTATGTGATAGCACAAATGTCGAAGATGAGTTTCATTTTCTAGCCGTTTGCACTACATATGATGATTTAAGAAACAAGTTCTTGCCTAATCTTGCACTACATACTAGAAATTCTTATAATTTTGTAACGCATAACTACCTAAAGCAGAAAAAGTACGTATCTGATATTGCAAATTTTCTCTTACATGCTTTGAAATTTAGAAGCAATTATCTTGAACAGAATATCCTATATTTCTTTGTTTTGTAATTCTTCTCTCAGTTGATGTATGTGAATATTTTGTTATTATGTGCCTAAAGCAGACAGGATTAATTACCACTGTATCATGTTGTGTCTGACTGTCATCGAATCAACAGCTTAACTGAAGTATTTATAATTTTTCATAAACGAATTCATACATTTAAGTCAAAGCTCAACGCGCGTGTCATAATCAGAAAAACAGCAAAATTTGCTGAAATTTTAAGACCACTTAAACTGTTCATCTGTCATCATTTGAAACAAATAGAAACAAGAAAAACATTGAATCTAATCTGAAATAAACCACTTGTATCACTGCTGTCAAAAAAAACAAAAAAAAAACAGAGGAAACAAACTGATGAAAGGAATATGCAAATTTTAAGGTTTTCCAAAGGAAAAAACAATCATTAAAACGATGTGATATTCCGAATAATTTTTCTTTTGAAATATATCCATAATTCAATCCGACATTGTGCAAAGAGTTTTAAGTTAAGATGCAGTGAAAATGGCAGCGGTTTAACATATAAACTAATCATCACGTTCTAGAAAATATCATCTGATTATGCTTAGAAACATTGAATAATAAATAATGTGAGTAACTTTGAATAAGAAACAGCAACAGCTATCTGCAATGAATAGATGAAGTGAAGCTGGCATTCATTTTCTTGGTATTTGATTTGTGAAGACTATTTCAGACTATTTGAGGCTATTTTAGACTATTTTAGACTATTTTAGACTATTTTAGATTATTTTAGACTATTTTAGGCTATTTTAGACTATTTTAGACTATTTTAGACTATTTAGACTATTTTAGACTATTTAGGCTATTTTAGACTATTTAGGCTATTTTAGACTATTTAGACTATTTTAGACTATTTAGGCTATTTTAGACTATTTAGGCTATTTTAGACTATTTAGGCTATTTAGACTATTTTAGACTATTTCAAAAGTGATAGGTATGCATTTTTGAAACATAAATTGATTTTATTGAACGAACATTGTCACCGCGATGAGCATGCCAACCTTCGAAAAGAATCGGGAAAAGGGCGCCGTGGCCCGGAACAGCTGCGTGACCTGTGCATTTTTGCTGTTCATACTTGTACACTTTCTTGTGGCTAATGGTAATCGCTCCTTCAAGAACAACCGTAGCATTTTATACCAGGTGATATACTTCATAAATGCAACATTTGCATCCTGTATGGCCTCGATTCTGAGGGTGATTACCTTCTTCAATTTTGACTTACATAGAAAATATTTTAATCAATCATAGGCGGCGGAACCGAGGACACAGGGGCACGTGCCCTCACTTTTCTCAAAAGTTTAAAAAGTGCCTTTGTTCTGAGAAGAAAAAGTGCTCTTATTCTGAGAGAAAAGTGCACTTATTCTGAGAATAAAAAGTGCACTTCTTGAGAAGGGAAAATGCACTCTTGAAAAGGAAAAGTGCACTTCTTGAGAAGGAAAAGTGCACTTCTTGAGAAGGAAACGTGCACTTCTTGAAAAGAAAAAGTGCACTCCTTGAGAAGGAAAAGTGCATTTCGTGAGTAGGAAAAGTGCCCTTGAGTGCTTTTATTAGAATGAATTTATGCTCTTTCAAACAATGATTTGTTTTATTCTTAACAGACTATGTATCCAGATATCTGATCTTTGCATTAAAAAAAAAGTTAAGCAAATTTTGCTCAAAAAAGGTTAAAATGCAATGTGAAATTTCATGCACATATACTTGTACACTATACTGAATTTTCCTAAATTTCTTAATGACAAAGTTGTGAGGCCCAACAGTCCTACATATTGGACTTTTTCAGCCTCCGCCTCTGCCTATACCTTTGCTTTCTCAGCTTATAGCTAATAAAATCTTTTTAAAATAGGGCATTTCTAGAGTGTGCGAGTCACCCAGAATTTGGGCATCTATGAAATGGGTCATACAGGGCAAACGGTACTATTTGGACCCGGCCATTGTCAACGGGCGTGCCCTCCCCACAATCTTCTTTGTAAAGATAAAAGGTGCCCCTTTGCAGATATGAAATGTGCATGTTATTTAAAAAAATCAAGTCCCTTTATTATCAGATAATATAATTGATCTTTTCATTGACTATTGAACAAATTTGACTTGTGGAGCGCCATTAATTTGGGCTTGGACTCGAAAAACATTCAATGGGAACCTTGTCACTAATTGCTGTAAAAGACTGGGAAGACTGGGTGTGAATTTGGCCACCTGGTCTAATCTATACTGTAATATAGAGAGTTACATTTATTCTTAGCGAAGAAAAGTGATGGCCTCCTGAATAATTCTAGTACTCCTTAATTGCTTTTCACATGACATAATCATAATTTTTAAGTCTAGAGCTTCCGATTTCAAGATTATGATCTATGAATTTTTCAAGTTTTGTAGATTTTAGTATAAAATTGGCCTATTTTACCGAATTTTGGACCAAAACATCTTGCATTTTTGAAGCTGTAAATAAATACAAAATCTAAAAAAGAAAAATGGATACCCAGTAATTTTCGGACCGATAAAAGTTCCCACTTTTTTAAAAACCTGTCGTGGCCTTTTCCTGATCAATTTGGTTATAATTTCTAAAACTTACTTGGTGAACGAACCGCTAAAATATAACATTTTTTAAGCACAATAAAATCTGAAGAAAAAAATGCAATTATCCCCGCCACTTTTTTGTGCGGATGTACGCCACTGATTCACACAACGAATTAAATTTAGCAATAAACAGATCAATGATAGGATAGACGAACTTACATAGTTAGGTCTGGTGCGGCGAGCATGTGCGGTGTTGCTTGCGGTGTTGCTTGTGGTGTTGGCTGCCGGGTGATTTGAATTGTTTTAACTGCCATCTTATTTTCCACTTCTCCGTATAACACGTACTCTGGGGGCTTGGGTAGAATAATAACATTTCTTGAGGCAGGTGGTACATCAACTGAGATCGGATAGACAAATGGATACATGTTTAATCTAGTACAGAGGAATGTTCCACTTTAAAATATACAATTTAATGTCAGACAAAAGTATGATTTTATTAATATTTTGAATTGAAATGTTTTGTTATGGTGCTGTTAGATATGTAAGGCAACAGCGCCGAGATTGCCCGTTACGTGCCGTTAGCAGCAGTGACTGGAGCTTGCAGTGACGTTCTGGTGATTTTGTGGTGCCGTTGGTTTAAGGAATGTCGTCTTGTGCTGCGGTCTTCCAAAGATGGTTTTGGTTTCCGGAAACGCCAGTCCGTAGATTTGTATTGAACTGATAATGTTTCTGTGAGACTTCCTTTGGATCTGTCGCGTGACTTTTCTAGTTTGATGAATAAGTTTTATATGATATTGCCGTGTATGACTTGCACACTTTTCCCGTCACATAAAAGCTTGCGCGCAATGCAGGTCTTTTGAAGCAATAATTCCCATAGTCGAAATCCCGAACAAATAACAGATCCAGAAATACGCACAAAAAGCCGAGGTCTGACCCGTTTTACGACGTTTGGAAAGATCACAAAAGGTGACAGAAAGTGCCAAGCACTGTCTTCGCAGCATTTAGTGTATCGTATATACTTCCGCCTTCGATCGACCACATACACCTACATCTAACGCTTGAATATTTGTCTTCTAAGACAAGACTGTAGGCCCAATCTAAACACAACACTTCTACTGACTTGATTTCAAAAGACAAACATCATAAAATAGTGAGTTCAAAAACCAATACAAGTCCTTCCATTATTCCATATAGTCTACATGTTCTATTTGCTGTAAGATAAAAACATGTAAAATTCTTTTGTTAAGCTTGAGAGATATGAAAATGGCTATTATTACAGTTGAAAATGTGAAGCGAAGGCAACGCTATACATCGCACAGGAACCGGACCAGTGTACACCACTTCCACGTAAAATAATAAAGAGTAAACATAAATAATAAAAGGGAATATCTACGGAAATTCCCTACCATGATGTATAGAGGGCGTGCGCATTCTTAGTAAATGGGAAACAACTAGATTTTCGATGCTTTTTAATACAAAGTGCTCCTTTTCTTTGTTCTGTTTACTCACAGAAGATTTATTAACCGGGAATAGGGAAGTCTAATTTTCGAGTTTTGCTCCCGTTTTCGCAGACGGCGGAACCAGGGGCACGTGCCTCCCCACTTTTATGAAAAGTTTAAATAATTAATGAAATGATATCTTTCTGGAGTGTGCGAGCCACCCTGGGCAGGGGCAGTGGCGTGGTGGCAGGGAGCGTATGGGTACAGAGGGGGGGGGGAGGTGGGGGAACTGCCCAGCCAGGGCGCCGAGTGCTCAAGGGGGCGCCAAAATCGTCGTGAAAATATATCTTTTTAGGCCCCTGGAAAATGTATGTGCGCTGATTTATAACTTATTATATACTACGCGTGATATGCAATTTTTGTCGTCCAAAAGCTCATAAAATTTCTACAGAAAAGACCTAATTTCCGGGGACTTCACCCCGAACGCAACCATTGTCATTCAAGCGGGCCCCTGGATTTCGCGCCTGGACAATAGAAGATGCATGGAGATAGCTCGTCAGCAATATTTAATATCCCTATACCATGAAGGGCAGCAATTTGATATAATACTTTAGAAGCTTTTCGAGAGGGCGCCAAATGCTCACAGGGGCGTAAAAATTGTATTGAGAATATATTCTTACAAACAGTTTTTTTATTCTCAACGCTGTAAATGTTTTCTCTCAAAGTTTTATTCTTACATCAAAAACATGAAAACCATCCCTAGACCCAAACTTAAGACATATATTGTAGTCAATGGGATTCTACATTTGAACATTCGTTCCAAAATATGTATTCCTTTTAACTAATTCTAGTGTGGAATTGACACGATTTTAAGCAATCCTCTGCTACCAAAATCAGCTAAAAACGACTGCCAGGACGTCAACCCTGAATTGGGCAATTTTCTGCTATCTCCACCGCTCCTACCTGCAGCTTCGCCCCATAGATGTGACACATTGAAGCCCTTTTCTGCTATCAAAATCGCAAAAAAACGTAGACCCTGGTTTCTCGGAAACCCTTGGGTCCCCACCGGTTCTTCGCTACTATATCATGCCTATAGACTTAACACAATTTTAAGCAAGCACCAGTTTGCTCTCCCCCCCGGCCCCCTCCCCGCTTCTCTTTTTATTTTCTTCGGGAAATTGAAGATTTCCGAAAAACCTCCTTCTATTTCTGGGATTTCTCCTTAAATTTTCGGAAAATTTCCTTCATTTTCGTAAAATTTCTTTCATTTTCCGGATGCTTTTTCAATATTTAAGAAATTTTGTTTAATTTTCGGAAAGTTTCCTTCATTTGCGGATTTTTTTTTCTTCAATTTTCAGGAAAATTTCTTCCATTTTTGGAAGTTTTCTTCTATTTTTGTGAATTTTCTTATATTTTGGGGATATTTTCTTTAATATTTAAAACGTTTTTTTCATTTTCCAGAAAATTTCTTTCATTCTGCAGAAGTTTTGTTTAATTTTTAAGAATTCTTTTCAAATTTCGTGAAATTTCCTTTAATTTTTGTTGTTCTTGCCAACTGAGAAACATTTTGTATCGTGACTCCTTACTACTGACCATTGGTAATCAATATTCAGTTTAAGTCAAGTTTAGGCCACGTTAGTCAAAATTAACCCATGATATATTATTATTGGCAATGGGTGTGGCGAAGGTCAGTCTTTTTAGGAATAAGGCCAGTAATTTTGCCAACTACATTGGAAACAACTTTACAATTTTCTGCCAACATTGAGAATTGTGGGGCACCTTTTATTCCTAAAAACTTAAAACAAAATAGTGGTTGCTCCAATTATATAAGTATACCTTCGAGTGAATATAAGACCTGTGAAAGTCTCAAATTTGCCATGAAAATTATATATAGGCCTACATTAATTTTGCTTCATTAGAAAAAAGTGTACCCACGATTCTCTGTAAAAGTTATTCAAGACAATTTTGATTTTCTCATTTGATAATATTCTACGAACATAGAGTTTTACATGCATGCAGGTACATGATATATCAATATTTGGCTTCTACATAGATTATAATTTTCCTGAAAGTGATTCACATTTTTGATGAAAATTTGGTTTTCAAGCATACACAAAGTTCACCTATCTGCCTATTAAGTGAATTACTAGTGTAGGCAAAAGAGAAGTATGCCCAAATGCAATGTTTAAATGTATTGATACACATTTCATACACTGTAATTTAACACACAAAAGTGCATGCATGTACACATCTACATTATCAATTTGCATAACAGGTATACGGCCTTATTCAAGCTTTAAGAAAAATCACATTTGGATGATCGTGCATATAGTCTGAGAATATGATGTTATGATGTGATGAATAGACCATGTCGTGTGTGGTTCCAACCATTACACAGACTGACAGAGTGTAATGAGTTGAACTTATCAAATCAAATATGAGCCTGTGCAATGGTTTGCTTGAAAATGCATCTCCTCCTAGGTTTTAACAGTTTTGCTCTTGAGATTCTGGCTCAAAGCAGATTTTTGTATGCGTAATAAAGCTTGTATTTTGCTAAGAGATATTCTATGTTTTTTTAATTAAAGCTCCCAAAAGGTTTTACTACCGTATCACATTTCATACGTAATGTTTCTAAAAATAGCTAGCTGTAGACATAATGCTCCGCGTACCGTACATGGCCAGGTCCTTATGCATTCAGTACATATGTTTCCTATTAGCACTACGATATTTACTACTTGTATTAAACATATCTAAAAGCTGGTATAATATTATTAATTTGTGTAGTTCACATAAGACCAAAATTATGCATTTTCATGAAAATTTAAGTGAATTACGGGATGATAACAAATCTATATCAGAGTGTGAAATTTTTGGGACGTGACTTTGTGTTTATGTCAGGTAGTTGGCATTAACCCTTATTCTACCATGCAGGGCTTTAAAACAGCAAGCCCAATTTGTGTAGCTTTTTTTTCATATGCATGGAATAGGGGCTAAGATATTCATATTTTGAGTAATAAAAGCTAAATTAGGAAATATTGGACAAAAATATGCAAATTAAGCAATTTTTGGCTAAATTTGGTCAACAAATGGCCAATCTTTGCAGAAGTATAACAGCTTCTTGCCAATATTGAAAACAGAGATTTGTGCTACATATTTAGATTCTTTTTGAAATTTCCTTTCCATTGATGCTAATCTATAATTTTTAGAAAGAAAGGAAATGATTATTGTCAAAAGATCCATGATAGCTCCAGCAGAAAAAAAAAGTTACGCAGTGGTTACGGTGAAACTTGAAGCTGGAGTGCTCGCGTTGCTAGCCGCGTACATTTCCTCTGCACCACGTGATCGTTGAAATTGGAGAGGTTTTATCATATCATTTATATATATATATATATATATATATATATATATATATATATATATATATATATATATATATATATATATATATATATATATATATATATATATATATATATATATATATATATATATATATTTATATATATATATATATATAAATATATATATATATATATATATATATATATATATATATATATATATATATATATATATATATATATATATATATATATATATATATATATATATATATATATATATATATATATATATATATATATATATATATATATATATATATATATATATATATATATATATATATATATATATATATAAATGAATTGTACGTAATGTTAAGTATAACTTATATTAAGGTAAGCTTAATTTAATGATTTATCAGCTGGTTTTAGAGTAAATTTAAGCCAATGTCCTTCTGGATTTGAGCATGCACGATGCAGTACTGTATCATCAATCATACATTTTTTAAGTTGAAAGAGAATATTGTACAGAACAAGAAAATACTTGATAGTAGTGGTAAAGTAAAATGTCCAAACATTTATTATGCTTTCAAAATGCTTGATTCTTCAAAATTGACCAAAATTTGGCCAAATCTGGTTGTCATGGAAAAAATCATCAACAACTGAGAGGTTAACAGATTTAAGCTAAAAATTAGTAGACTTCAAGAAAATCTTTAAATTACATTTGAAAAGATCAAATATGATAAAAATAAAATGGCTTTTAAAATAAAACCAGTCAGTTGGTTTTTGCACTGCCATGGGTTGAACTATAACATCATTGATTTTGGTTATATCACTCATCATTCAGCTGAAAGCTGGACAAGATGTAGTCAGATAACATCTGACTGTAGTATACGCTATAGCCACTACATGGCTGCTATACGCAAGAATATGCAAGTATTGCCTTACAAGTGGTGCCTACTGATCGGTGAGGTGGTTAATTCACTAGTTAAGGTGAGGCCTTGTTAAAATATATAATAGCAAGTATAAAATCAAACATCAGTAAAAATGGCAAAAAGACAAATATAGCAAAAGTAACAAAAAATAAAATAAAATGTATGATAGAATCTGAGACATCTAAAGAATATGTCTACTTTCCAAGTTTTGATGATTGTACTCTGGAGTATAATATGAACATAAAATACTTCATTTCAATCTTATCTCCTCATAAAGCTTTATGTTTAATGTACTTTCGGTAGTGATATGGAATAAAAAATGTATGAACTTGATGAAAACCAGCAGGTATTTGCAGTCATTCAAATGATCAATTTTGCATTGTGTCACAGTGCCTTCAAAACCATTCCCTTTATGTAGCCTAGCATGAATATCAAACTTTTTATAAGGTACAACAATTTTTGATATTTATATCTACAATTTATAGCCATCCTATATAGGTATCTTATATTGTTTAAAATAATGTAAAAAGAACCTTAATTCAGTGGCCCTTGCTTAGTCGAGAAAACACCCACAAGTCCACCCTAAACCAAAAAGTATATATAAATCCCAGAGATAAATCCCAGATTAAATCCACATCTAGATTTGATATAACTCACATGCGTAACCAGATAAAGACATGAAATTTATTTGTATATAAAATAAACATTCAATCAATTTGATACCATCTAGCTTGATGTGGTCATATGTAATTAACTATTATTCAGCTCACTGACGCTCTCTTTAATTTTGAATAGCCTAACTTCAGTGGGTTTGTGGTTCAAATTAGTAGGTAGGCCTAGGCCTACTGACTGAAAACATAAATCAAATGTGCAGTTTTTTTTTATAGTTTTTTTTTACCGAATCTGGTCCTACTCGGATTTACGGCTTAGGCCTATATCTTTTGACTTAGACAAAATTTGATTAAAGTGTTGATTTAGGTCTAATACTTAGATTACAATCGCCGAAAGAGTTTGCGATTTAATAACTGATTAATTGAATCCATATTTTTATGCGTGAACGCTAATAAAACTGGCCTTTGTTAAGAAACTCGTGCAAAGTTCAAGTTGGAGTTTTGTTTACTTGCGAAACAACAAATTTTCAGTTAAAATCACAACCAACTGTGTGGATAACTCCCCACCACTATTCTGCGTAGAAAATATTGACTAAATTCAAGCGTTTTGTGCAAAAGTTATGATCAAATTGGTCAAAATAATCCATTTTACATTGATTTACCGATAAGCATTCGAGTACAATATGCGTATTGTGCGTACGTAAAGTTTTCCCGCACTGTGCCTATTAATCGGCCTGCGGTTGTAAAGTTCCCGGATGGTAAACAACTTTTGGATTAAGTCTGTTTCATATACACGTATGAAATATAGGCCGAATGACGTCACACTCTCTGCTTAAACTGTTAAACCATACCGACTGAGCGATCGTGTCCTGCTCCTGACGTCATACATTGTCAACTATCTGCGCATGCGTAGTGCATGCCTGATGTTGTTACTTGGCAGTAGCACATTGCTAATTATGTATTTCTGCGCCAGCAAAATGAAAACACCAGAGAAAAAGCTAATATAAATATTTTCGAGAGGTCCTAGAAGTTGCAAATTTCACAACTGGAGAAAATAGATAGATCTTGACTATTTATATCCAAAGTTGACGAGATATACTTCAGAAAAAGTTGCATGGGGACCCACACCCAAATTTGTGTCACTTCGGCTTAAAAAAAATGCCTAAAACCTCTGAAGACCACCTATTGAGACTATTCTCATTCAAGAGATATAATATAAAAAAATATAAAAAAGTCAGGGGAAAAGAACAGAAAAGAAACATAGCCATCAGAGGTGTAGGAAGCTTTTGAAATGAGTGTGTGTGGTGTGTGTGTGAGTGAGAGGGTTGGGAAGGGGAGGGGGGGGGGGGACTACAAGGGCTTTCAGCTGTATAGTTCCAAAGACATATACAACATATATATCTTCCCCAGTCGGTAGATAGAATTGTGACCTTAAAATATTATGTACAAAGTGTACTTTATTTTGAAAGCGGCACTTTTTTAATGTTTTTTAAGTGTGCACACAAGCCATGCAGTTCTTGCATTTTGACAGTAATAAAGATGCACTTTTGATTTTCAAAAGGGGCATTTTTCATTAAAAAGTATGGTAATGTCTCCCTTGCCCCCCCCCTTCCCCCCACATCCTCCGGTTTTACACTTCTACACCCATGTACATGACCCATGTTGAAACAAGTTTTCGTAGGCAGGTAAGGGGTAGATTTTCAGATGTGTCTTGCGTCGAAAAAAAATATATTCTATGTTTTGATTCCTCGACAGTTTGACAGTATATTCGAACAATTTTAGGAAGTTGAAAACGTTTAAAACGCAGAAAGTGTAATCAGTATTGTTGGTAACTTGATGCTATACAAACCCTGTATATTCACCTTGTAATGTATTTTTAGACCAACAGCTAGAATCTTTCCTTTTAAAATATACAACTTTTAGATAAAGATTTTCATTAAATATAACTCATATATTGTAATTCAAATTTTGTTTTAATCACACGTAAAATTGAATCACATATTCCATCATATACAATTTGTGGAGTAAAATGAATTCTTGTAAAAATATCTCATCCAATATCTCTCCTTGAATATAGTTATATTGAGGTTTTTTCTGTAAAAAATAGGTTGAAACTGTGAGGCAAATTATACTTTTAAACTGGGTCTTGTGTTCGCAAAGAGTGTATTAACAGTTCATCCATCTCGCCTGTGTCTTGTATCGAAGACAAATATAGATATTTCTACTCAGAGTTTAGAGCGTACTGACAGTGCAACTACCAAATTTCAAATCCAAATTAAAATATTCATGTTTAACAAAATTAACACGTTTAAGCATTTTTTATTATGATTGGTGCTATATAAATCATATTACTGCCTATTTATTCACATTGCAATGTATTTCCACACCAACAGCTAGAATCATACCTTTTAAAATGTACATCTTTTAGAAAAAGATTTTCATCTGTGAAGCACATGACGTAAGCATGGACCTGATGCAACTAAACCACATAATCCATAATATAAACAATTTATGGAGCAAGTTAGTTCTGTTAAAGATACACTTTATGTTGATAATATTTCTTCTTGAAAATTGTTAGATTGCTATTTTTTGTTTACTGTAACAATGGATTGATGGGTTGAAACTGTGATAAAATTATATAAGGAAGGCCTTAAATATTCGTAATTAAGGCTACTAAACATGTGCGAGTGTTCATTTCGTGAAAACACTACTGACATGGGGAGGCATCATTCTTTCCCACCTACACTTTTTTGAGAAATGGATTTTTAGTGACTTTGGGCGCTCACAACTATCTATTTGCAATTTTTGATTTAGTGACTTGGCATCCACTCGCTCTTCCCCGTGTTTGGCGGACAACCCTCCCTGGCTTCCACGTCAGTTTTCAACAGCATTGGTACAGTTATACATGCCAGAAGCATCAAGGACTTTTCATATATGTGTATATCAGATATTTAATCCCTCCCCTGGTACCGAGTCCTAATCCCTCCCTCTGATATTTGTCAATCCCGGTGCTGAACCCAATCCCTTCCTTGATATATACTGATCCAAATCCCTGCCCCTGATGTATACCAATCCCTGATCCCAATCCTTCCTTGATAAATAGCGACCCCTGACCCCAATCCTCCCCTGATATATACCAATCCCTGATATAAATTCCTCCCTGATATATACCAATCCCTGATCCCAATTCCTCCACTGGTCTCGTTCCATCCGCCTGGACCGATCCTTCCACTGGTCCAACCCGTTCCCATTCCTTCCTACCCTGCAAAATCCCATCCCACTCGTCCCCTAGTTCCATACATTCACTGGTCCTAACCATTCCCTTGTCCCCCTACCCTGATGGTCCCACCCGTTCTCTGATCCCACTCCTCCTCTGTTCCCATTCCTTCCCCAGTCCCACCTGTTTCGTGGTGGTGGCATCCTCACCGACCCTACCGTACCCTGGTCCAACTCATTCCATGATCCCACTCCTCCCCTGATCTTATTCCTCCCCTGCTCACACTTGTACCCTGGTCCCACTCCTGCCCTGCTCCCACTCTTCCCCTGGTCCCACTCCTGCCCTGCTCCCACTCATCTCCTGGTCCCACTCTTGCCATGGTCCCACTCCTACTCTGCTCCCACTGATACCCTGGTGCCACTCCTTCCCTGGTCGCACTCATCTCCCTGGTCCAACTCTTGTCCCCCAACCTACCCGTTCCCTTGTTTCTCTTCAGCCCTGGTTCCCCCTCGCCTAAAAACTAATTTGTTAACGGGCGAAGCCCTGGCAAGGTTCCGGAATGAGCCCAGAGAGCCCTGCGTTTCACGTGATTTTGATTGCAGAATATTTTTTTTAAGTGTCAAATCGAGCATCTAAGCCTTGCATTTCTCGAAAATTTGATAGCAGAAAACTGCTTAATATCGTGTCAACTCCAAGGTTGAAGCCCTCTTAAGGGCCCAAGGGGCGAAACCTCCAAAAGTCCCGAGAATATTGTGATTATGATAACATAAATTTACTTAAACTGGTGTCAAATTCGAAGCGTCGGAAGCCCCGCGCTTTTGCTGATTTCGGTATAAGCCCAGGGGTCAAAGCTCTCGGAACCCTATACGATTTTCGTGGTTTTGATAGCAGAAAATTACAAACCTGGGGCGAAGCACCTGGAATCCCTGCCCTTCTCGTGATTTTTGTAGCGAAAAAGCGCCTAAAATTGTGTAAAATGTATAGTAGCAAACCCATAGTAGATATCAGAGGGGAAGCTCTTTGTTTCTTGTGATTCTGATTACAGGAAATTGTTTTAAAATTGGTTTAACCTATGGGGCAAACCTTGGCTCAGCCCTACATTTCTCACGATTGTGATTGCAGGAAATTGTTAATATTGTGTCAAATCCAGGATCAAAGTCCTGGTCACAGGCGTTCAGGGAGCGAGGCTCCACGGAAGCTTTGCGTTATTCGGCGTGAGGTTGGTATCAGAAAATTGCATCAAACTTAGATAATATGATAGGCCTACATTTTGGAACGAATGTTATCATGCAGCCTATAATTGACTATAGGCTATGATAAATATTTACTTGGGTGACTTATACTCTCGGAGGGATGTTTGTTTTGTTTTTTTGTTTGTAAGAATACAGCTTTCAGAGAAAACAATTACAACGTTTGTTCTGAAATGATGCAAATTGCAGAAGCTAAGAATAAAAATGTATTCTTATAGGACAATTTCTGCGCCCCAGTGAGCATTTGGCGCCCTCTCAGAAAGCTTAACTCACGTCACTGGCAGTTTTCCGCTGCTCCCTGTCGTCACGAAACTACAACCCCTCCTCCTTTCTATGTTATTGGTCACCACGTACAGACGTATAATTGAAATGTCTCACTTCTAATTCTTTGTGCACATTGTTTTTCAACACATGGTATTTGATGGGCTCGAACTTGTTCAAAGACTCTTAGCTGTCAGTCCGGGAGCAGCCCGAAAAACTGGGTACTTTGAAATACCCAAAAAATTGGGTACTTTTATGTATTACGTTATCGTATCAGCCTACACACTTGACTAGCCCACACTAAACGTATGGGTTTTCTCATTTTCCGCTCCGGATTGTCCAAATTTTCACTGGATATCCTGCAATTTTGGAGACGAATAGTAAATCAATATTCAAAACTTGTCGCCGCTGCTTTTTGAAATTCATTGTCGCTTTTTTCAGAAAATCAATAAAACAGATTGCTTCCTTTTTCAGAAAATCATTGAAACAGATTGCTTCCGGACTGGTTGTTAGAACTGACCAGAAATTGAAAAACTTTGCAAATTTTTAACTCCTTTAACTCCTTAACTTCTTTGATCGTGTTTCGCAAAAAGTAGTTTACACCTTCTTTCAATTTGTATCTTTTCGAAGTTTTCGACAGTCCTTGATGTATTTCCTTTTTTTGTTTTATCAAAAAAGAAGAAACCCATGTGAAGTGTGAGATAAAGGAAAATTTTCAGGTATGCATCACGTCACGGCAATTTTCATATCCTTTCGCCTTTTTAGAGGTTTAGCATTGTTAATTCTTCTTCACAACAGACTAGACTCATACAGATTACTGTACGATGCTCGCACGTATTTGACTTGGCAAATTTATAACAAATCATATACTTTGAAATGTGTACACGAACAATATAGAATGTAGAATTTTACTCAATTTTGAATTGCAAAAGAGATTTTGATGACAAATTTTGATATTAGAATAATATCAAGTATGACCTACAAGGCATGACATCAAAAATACCAATAAGTCCTTAAAATGGACCTACAAAAAAAGAAATAAATGAACGTCATTGTGTATATAATATTTTTACACAAATTCGCATCGAGCAAACTATTTTTTGAAGAAGTTCTCATTGAGGAACGTTTAACATTAAACAATTACCAAAATGATCCTTACTACAAAACCGCACAAACTAAGAAAATCTGAGGAAGGTTTTTGGAAGTTATGGTGGATTTTTCAGGAAAAAGCCTCTGTAGCGAAACGATATGGAAATTTCCATGATGCGATTGATACCTACACGGCTAAATGTAAATACACAGTAGGCTTATGAACCAATGTGAATCGAATATAAGTATGTGTAATAACGGTTGACCATTATGATGAGTATATGATGAGACACAGGTGCACTGTACCTAAGATCGGAGTCACAAACGTGAAGTGGGAAGCCATTAGGTACCAGTCTTGTCTGGCAGTCCCTACCAATTACTGATTGTCTTGTCATCATTTGAGTCAATGTTTTGCCCAGAAACTTTAAATTATATTGCTAAATTGTTATAATCTTCATGTTAACACAAAAAATGGCATTTAAAATAGAATGATGTATAGGAAGACTATACATCATATAACTTACACAAATGACAACTATGAATCGAACCCATCACCAGTGCTTTCAGTACTTTTATTAGATTCGTTGTTACTTCAACGGAAGTTTGTAAGGTCGCGGCTAAGTTTGAAAAAAGTGCACGAAGGTGTTTTTATTTTATTTATTTTATATTTTATATTTTAAAGGATTAGTTCAGGGGTCAAGCAAGTCTATCTTATTTGAAAGAAGACTTTAAATGCAACAAAATAGTGAAAAAAGAAAAGTAAAAAGAAGCATTCAAAAATCGTATTACATTAAAGAGATATCATATAAATTCAAAGTTTGAAATCTTTGTGTGGAAGTCTTTATGTGTCCTATCATATTTTGTCTTGCGATTTTGTGTCTAAAAGGATTAGTTTAGTGGTCAAGCAAGTTTATCTTATATGAAGAAAGACTTAAGAAGAAACAAAACTGTGAGAAAAACATTCAAAAAAATGTTATTCCGTCAAGGAGATATTTAAGTTTAAATTTTGGTATAATTTGTGTAGAAACGACTGAAATCAGACTAGTTGTAAATTTATAGCCTCAGATTCCTCAAAGTCTTTATCATGTGTTTTCTATCCTATTTTGCCCTGCATTTTTGTGGCTTAAAAACCAGTAATTATAATTTACCACCTAAAGAAAGTTTAAGGAAATATAATTTAAATAGTGCAAATGTTAAATAAAATACATGAACAATTGTCAAGAATGTGAGGATGAAAGCGCCAAATTTCCATAGTAGACTAACTACACCAGTCAATTCTACCCAGATAAGACAGAACTTTAAACTGGAATATCTCCATAAAGGAATAAGATTTTTGAATGCTTTCTTCACCATTGTGTTTAGAATATCAGAGCATAGCAAGGTTTAACGTCCTGAAAGCATCCAGTGCTGGACATTAGGCCACGGCCTTTCACAACTAGTTGTGAATTTTACTGGCTGCAGACCCATCGGGATTCGAATCCGGGAGAGGACGAAGCACTAACCACAACACCAGACCGGAGGTCTGTTTCTATTAACCTCTTTCACTTAAAACGAACTTGCTTGACCACTGAACTGATCATCTAAAAACTATGGGATATGACGAAAAAAGTAGTACAACTGAATCTAGTAAGGGTATATGTAATATACCATCTGGGGAAAGTTCGAGGAAAAATAATGTAAATAGTGAATTTTTTTAATAAACTTTACTTAAAATGCATTAACAATTGTTAGGCGTATGAGGATGAAGATGCTCACTTTCCACACAGTAGACTTACTACACCAGTCATTTCTACAGTTAAGACAGAGCTTTAGACTTAAATATCTCAGTCCTTAAAAGGAATACGATTTTTGAATGATTTTTGTAACATTTTGTTTCATGTGAAGTTCTCTTCCATATTAGAGATCTCCGTGGCAGTGCGGTAAAGCTTTAGCTTTCCAATCTAGCGTCCCGGGTTCAATTCCCGGTGGGTCTCCGACCAGTGCTCCACGAATGCTTAATAAAACGATCGTGGGCGTCTTGAAGTAAATACTCTAATGGACCTCCGTTGGGACGTTATCAATTTTGGGAAACCAAATCATAAGATGGACTGGACAGCTGCCAGCCTTCTCGCTTCCTTACTAACTGACTAAGACAAATGCAATTTGGGCAGTGAAGTGGTTGGTTTAATCAGTTGTGTGAAAACGGCGAAGAAAAAAGAACAATCAACATTGATATGTAAATGTTGTCAATGAATGTTGGCATTAGAAAGCTATAGACAGCAGCCGGCGCGGGATTTTTAAAATATCAGTGGCATTTGTAAAGCGCCATTAGCGTCTGTCTAAGGCGGATACCGGCGCTGTATAAATCTTCATTTTTATGGAACTCGGGTTGAGTTGGGAGCCTGTCCTGAGCCTGTAAAAAGGTAATCCTTTACTTTGTTATAATATGCTATGATTTGTTATGTAAACTCGACACCATATAGTTGTTTATTTTGCGTTAATAGTCCTCATGCGATTTTGAAATCGACAACAATCTGATAAACTGGTTTAAGCTTTGGCTCTTGCTCGCCTTTTTATCCAACTGTGTATATGTTGTGCCCAAGTTCTCAATTTCCATTACGCCAATGGTGGGGTGATACATTTGTTTTAATGTAGAAAATAGTTATTTGGTGACACTGATAGAAAAAGAAAATACACCGTTGAATTGTTTGTAGAGCCATTATTCCCAGGTACAAGAAATACACACAACCCCCACTCCCTCCCCACCCCCTATCCCCATTTTTTAGCAGGATTAAAAAATAAGGTAGTTCAGAAAGATGTTGTTTGTGCCCTGGATTTTGCGTGTACATCTTGGTCTGGGCTTTCTTGTAGGGAGGGGGGGTCCATAGTGTCCACCTTAAAATCCTTCGCCACCAGTCCCCTCCACTTTTTGAAGGAGATGGTTACAGCCCTGAAATCTATACTTTCTGTGAATACAAATTTCCCGATCGAAGTCCATTCATTCTTCCTCAAGTATACATATAGGCATCATTGATTAGGCATGGTCATGCGGGATTCCTGAATACAAAAGGAGGAATTAGATTCCTCCGTGTCAAATTCTGAAGAAATTCATCAATCTGTCGGCTCCAGATTTTATTTTTTCACAAGCAGATATTGATATAAGCAAGAACTTTACAAAATGCATTTAATACAGTGGAGGAAGATTAAATGAGCGAATTCTTTTAACAAAGCAGCCTTAAGAAAAATATATAAAGAAAACATCAACAAAAAAACACAATGAAGTTATAGAATTTGTGAATGTTGAAAATTATGTAAACCTATCATGAATAATTACAAATAAAAACTCACACTTACAGAGAAAAAAAACACTAAACCTCCCCGGGCCCCCTTTTTCTCATCATAGAAAAAAATACAATATCTCGATACATTATTAATTATAGTCTAATTCATAAGTAGCTTAGATTTGAGTAATCTTGAAAAAGCAGAGTCTGAATTCGCTTGTTTTATTTCATGACATCAACTATCTAATTATTATATTGGTTTATGCTTGATTTTGCCATTAATAATAGGTATGCACCACCCCCCCCCCCCATCCTCCACCCACAGGCAGAATAAAGGCTCAACTGCGAATACATTTTTTCAATCCGATTGCCATTTTACAATGATACGATTTCTGTTTCATAATACGTGTTTCAACACTATACAGTTTTACTCAAGATATATTGTCCTTCTCGTTAAACTTTTCCCCACTTCGTGCCCAGTCAGTCAAGTTGATGAGGGAGATTCATTCCGATTCTAAGTACTGATGTATCAGTGAGTTGTTCAAATAACAACTCCCTGATACATGGGAAATAAAAAATGATGTAATATTTTGCCACATTCAAGCACGTCAGTCCTGGATGTTGCAATTCCAACATTCCTATAATTTTTGTAGAGTTCATTTGATCCCCATCACCTCACCTAGTCTCTTCAGGTCTCCTTGCCTATAAGGATGCAGTGCACTCTCTTCACTGGACTCTGTTACTTGCAACTTGTCTGGCTTCTGCCCACAAGCTCCATCCCATCACATTCCTCTCCTTTTCGACTGTCCTTCTCCGGATCGTTCTAGGACGGCCAACTTTCCTTCTCCCCTCTGGTTTCCACGTCATAGCTGTCACACAGTGCTTAATAGTGCTCATGGGCATCACATAACCAATCCACCTCCACCTTCTTCTTTTTAACTTCAGTGCTGATTTTGTCATGTTTAGTGATTCTCAGTATTTCATCGTTAGATATTATATATGACCATCTGATCTTCAAAATTTTCCTGTAACATTTGAACATAAATGTATCCAGCTGTTTATTATCTGCTACATTAACTCCTTATGTCTCGCAACCATACAAGAGTACAGACTTAACAAGAGAGTTAAACAATCGTATTGTTGTATATATTGAAAATGTGCTTGAGTTCCATATCTTAATTGATTTCATAAATGCTACTCTTGCTTTAAAGATTCTGTTTTGGATATCTTCCTCGCCAGCACCTTGTAAGCTTACTGTTGCACCAAGGTATCTGAACTTGTTTACTTCATTTAGTTGTTGGTTATCGATGTAAACGTTATTTGCACATTTGCTGTTAACTTGCATGAGCTCTGTCTTATCCTTATTAATTCTTATTCCAGTTTGTGCAGCATACTGATTAAGCCTTGGTCTGCATGTGTTGATATGTAGATGAAAGTAGAGCGATATCATCAGCAAAACCTAAGTCCTCAAGGGTTGACATGAACTTCCATCTAATTCCATTTCTGTTATCACCAGTCGTTTTCCTCATCACCCAGTCTACCACCATCAGAAAAACGGAATCCTGACATTACATCACCTTGCTTTACACCACTTTTGACTTGAAACCATTCAGATTCCACACCATCATCTATAACTGCACATTCACTGTCTTCATATAACGCTTTAATCAAACATATTATCTTTTATGGAATACCATAGGCTGCCATTATTTTCCAGAGGCTTTCTCTGTGCACTGAGTCAAACGCCTTCTCGAAGTCAACAAAGGCGCTACCGGTATATATGGTTGACTGCCATTCAGCCACCTGTTCTAGAGTGTTGCGCAGGATGAAAATTGGCTCGGTGGTACTCCTTCCTCTTCTAAATCCAGCCTGTTCATCTCTCATCTTACTGTCAACACCGTTTCTAATTCTGTCGATTAAAACTCTTCCAAATATTTTGCTTGGTATGGATGTTAAGGGTATTCCGCGCCAGATATCGCATACAGTAGTATTGCCTTTCTTCGGTATTTTTGTTATCAGTCCTTGCTTCCATAATTTTGGTATACATCCTTTTCCCGTACAATTCTGAACAGCTCTTCAAGCCATAATACTGATGTGCATATATCAGCTTTTAACAACTCGGCAGTTATTTTATCCTTGCCTGCAGCTTTGTTATTCTTTAGCTTCATCAATGCCTCTTTTATTTCACTTCTCGTAATATAACTGGTACTGATTTCGTCTATTTCAGGGTCACATGTTATGTTCGTAACTGGAAAAACAGGCTCTGATCTATTCAGTATCTCCTTGAAATGCTCTTTCCACCTCTCTATTCTTTTTGTTTTCATCCGTTAATAGATTCCCATCCTTGTCTCTTATAACTATCTCAAACCTTGGTCCTTTCATTGCAAATTGTTTTGGTTATCTTGTAAAGCTCTCTTATTCTGCCATTACTAGCTGCTTCCTCTGCAGATGTAGCAAGGTCGTCAACCCACTTTCTTTTATCTCTCCTTAAGCTTTTCTTCACATCTTTGTCTTTTTCAGCATACTTAGCTCTCATAATATCTTTAATTTTAATTGACTTGGCATTCTCAATCTTAACCTTCAATTGTTTTCTCTCCTCAACACATTTCCAACTTTCTCTGCTGATCCATGGCTTTTGGCCCTTCTTTTTGTACCCAAGGACCTTCTTAGCAGCCCCATTTTATACCTCTTCAAATGTCTGCCACTAGCTCTCAACTTCTTTAATGTTATCAGGTACTTCAGTCTCACCACAGCAGTCTTGTAAAACTTCATATTTATTTCGTAGTTCAACCGAAAACTCTTCTCTGATTATTGGTTGCTCTAAGTTGATGGTATCATACTTGGGTCGACATGTCTTTGTTATCGGTTTTCCTTTCAGTTTCAATCGGATTCTGGTCCGTATCAAGTGGTGATCACTTGAAATGTCAGCCCCTCTCATCACTCTTGTGTCTAATATGGAGGTTCTGTGTTGCTTTGTTACAAGCATCCCCATACCCAATATACTCTACCTCAGAATCCTAGACCCACCAAGATTCATTCCCAAGTTTTGATATGCAATGAACATTTGCAATCTGAACACGTGAAGATTATCTTCTGACTTGATTTGTTCCAAGACCATACCATTGTTTTCAGTTTTATTCAAGTGAATTGCATCTGTTGCAATAAGTCCCAAGTTTTAATAAGTTCTTCCTTAAGCAGTAACTAAACCGCCATCCAAATTTAATCTAAATCCAATCCTCAATTTTTGAGATATCTTGATGACAGACATACAAACAAACATAGGCGAAAACATAACCTCCGTCCAACTTTGTTGGCTGAGGTAATAAGGTATTACCGTGTCAGCGTCCAACTTTGTTGGCTGAGGTAATAAGGTATTACCGTGTCAGCGTCCAACTTTGTTGGCTGAGGTAATAAGGTATTACCGTGTCAGCGTCCAACTTTGTTGGCTGAGGTAATAAGGTATTACCGTGTCAGCGTCCAACTTTGTTGGCTGAGGTAATAAGGTATTACCGTGTCAGCGTCAACTTTGTTGGCTGAGGTAATAAGGTATTACCGTGTCAGCGTCCAACTTTGTTGGCTGAGGTAATAAGGTATTACCGTGTCAGCCCAAAATGAGAACTCCCCCCCCCCCCGGCTCCTCCCTAGGTCAGAGAAAATGATTATCATTTTTTTCTAAGAGATCCCATTTCAAATCCAATCATCAATTCTTGAGATATCTTAATGACAAACATAGAAACAAACAAACAACTTCGTCCAACTTCTTTGGCGGAGGTAATAAGTTATTACGGCGCCAGCGCAAAATTAGGCTCCCCTCCTCCTCCTTAGGCCAGAGAAAAGGGTAATCAATTTTTTTCTTCGAAGAAGTCCCAGTTCATGAGACAGGAAGCTAATAAATTGAAAATGTCAGGAATGGTAGAGAAGGGATAGGTCTTGACTATGTTTATCCAAACTTGTCAAGAATTGTTCAGTAAAAGTTTCATAGAGAATTGTTTTACCATCGACCCAAGTTTGAGTGATTTGGTGAGGGTGTATAACACCTCTTTACTTTAGCCTAAAAAAAAGGGCAAAACCTTCAGGTGACCTACTGAAAATACCCTCATCCGAGAGATGTTAGATGGTACTTTTTGAAAAACATCACAAAGGATGCCAAATCTATAACATTCTGGTACAAAAAGGACCCCGATCTTTACTTCTTCATCATAAGGGTCAATGGAACAAATAAGTAGTTCCATGCTACCATACGGTGGTATGTTTATCGATTACCGAATAGTATTATGCTACCAGTACCATCACACTTCAGTTTTTAAGTATTTTAATTTTTCTAAGTCTTCGTCACTTCGCCAAGAAAAAATTATCAGTAAGAAAAGGTATTTTATCTATCTTTGTTGCTGTTCTTTATGAAAAGTTGCCATAACAAACACATTAAGTTACACTGTAGTAATTAGCTAGGGCTCACCCGAAATAAAAATCCATTAGGCATTTCCCTAGGCCCAACGTTAGAAATAGAACTTTAGGAAGCACTATCGTTACGCAACAAGTGCCAGTGGAAAAAAATTAAAAAATTTTTTTTCATGATTTCGGCAAAAATTGCTCATTCTTCAACTAAAAACTAGCAGAAATCTAATTATTTTCCAATGTTTCATGATATTTCAGCAAAAGAAAAAAAAATTATGTATCCGGAATGGCTGAAAGGGGTATTTTTGTGGAGAACAAAAATTAGGCCTTAACGTCAGAGTACGTATTGCGCGAAAAAAGTACTTATTGCGCGAAAATGACATTTTTACATAGGTACATGTACTACCGTACTTTCACAGCGTGACGTTTTCCACTCGTTTTTAGCCATTCTTAGGTGTGGATTCTTTTTTGCTGAAATACTATTACAAATCCGGACAATAATTAGATTTGGGGAGTTGGCAGCTGAGCCTGAGGTATGTGCAATTTTTGTTGAAATCACAAACAAATCGTGTTTTCTCCTAATGTAAACCGTAATTTTGTAAATAATAGTGCCCCTATGGATTTTTATTTCGGGGAGTTATAGTAATGTTAGCCTAACATTACTTGTAACTGGGTGTTTACTGTTCATTGTTTGGCCTAACGTAGAAAGATAAACATCTCACTCAGTCATTTACCATCGTTTTGGCATGCCTAACATTAGTTATGGAATCATTTACCATCGTTTTGGCAGTGATTTATTTCACTTTAACCCATTCCTGTATGCTGACATTGTAGGATTGCTGTTGTTTACTGATATGCGGCCTCAGGAAGGTTATGGTTTTTTTGGAATGAATTTTACCACATTATCCATGGGCCTAAGTTAGGTAGCCTAATGTTCCTATGCATGCCATTGGAGATAAAAGACAAAAAAAATTGGCAGAACGTTTTTCAACTTTACACAATTTCCTTGAGAATATTCTTCACTAAAATATTACAAATCTTTTACACTAGGTTCACAACAAATTGATCGTTTATCCACAAAATAAACCTGTAGGAAACTTACTTCGAAATGGTAGAATGTATCTATTTTCTGAGAGTCTTCTGTTCGCAATGCGAACAACTATTCAGCCATTACTATAAGACATTAAGAGCAGAACTAAATTTTGTTGATTATTTACGAGGTAAAAAGTTTGATAAGTTTGATATTTCATGTTATGAAATTAAGATCGTAGCCACATTGATCTTGAATTACTTTCAAAAGACATCTACAAAATGATTTAACTTTGAAGCAGCTACATGTACTGAGGAGATGTCAATGTCAATGCTGTTAACGAGTAATTTTGAGGCACCCATAACACAGTATTTAAACTTAACAGAAGTTCTAGAAATAACTGCAATAATGTAAAGTGACCCAATGTGTTTTAAATAACTGCAATGATGTAAAGTGACCCAATGTGTTTTAAATAACTACAATGATGTAAAGTGACCCAATGTGTTTTAAATAACTTCAATGATGTACAGATGTAAAGTGACCCAATGTGTTTTAAATAACTGCAATGATGTAAAGTGACCCAATGTGTTTTAAATAACTACAATGATGTAAAGTGACTCAGTGTGTTTTGAATAACTGCAATGATCTTAAATGACCCAGTGTGTTTTAAATAACTGCAATGATGTAAAGTGACCCAGTGTGTTTGAAATAACTGCAATGATGTAAAGTGACCCAATGTGTTTTACAAAATACTCAAACAGTTTGTGCCATTCCTTCTTACCACATTGCAAATAGCGCCCTCAATACCAAGAATTTTGAAGCATACATAAGTGGTTTGATTTTAATCATTTTTAGCAGTCCGTCTGGGCAGTGTAGCAGTCCGTCTGGGCAGTGTAGCAGTCCGTCTGGGCAGTGTAGCAGTCCGTCTGGGCAGTGTAGCAGTCTGTCTGGGCAGTGTAGCAGTCCGTCTGGGCAGTGTAGCAGTCCGTCTGGGCAGTGTAGCAGTCCGTCTGGGCAGTGTAGCAGTCCGTCTGGGCAGTGTAGCAGTCCGTCTGGGCAGTGTAGCAGTCCGTCTGGGCAGTGTAGCAGTCCGTCTGGGCAGTGTAGCAGTCCGTCTGGGCAGTGTAGCAGTCCGTCTGGGCAGTGTAGCAGTCCGTCTGGGCAGTGTAGCAGTCCGTCTGGGCAGTGTAGCAGTCCGTCTAAGCAGTGTAGCAGTCCGTCTGGGCAGTGTAGCAGTCCGTCTAAGCAGTGTAACAGTCCGTCTGGGCAGTGTAGCAGTCCGTCTGGGCAGTGTGTAGCAGTCCGTCTGGGCAGTGTAGCAGTCCGTCTGGGCAGTGTAGCAGTCCGTCTGGGCAGTGTAGCAGTCCGTCTGGGCAGTGTAGCAGTCCGTCTGGGAAGTGTAGCAGTCCGTCAGGGCAGTGTAGCAGTCCGTCTGGGCGGTGTAGCAGTCCGTCTGGGCGGTGTAGCAGTCCGTCTGGGCGGTGTAGCAGTCCGTCTGGGCGGTGTAGCAGTCCGTCTGGGCGGTGTAGCAGTCCGTCTGGGCGGTGTAGCAGGCCGTCTGGGCGGTGTAGCAGGCCGTCTGGGCAGTGTAGCAGGCCGTCTGGGCAGTGTAGCAGTCCGTCTGGGCAGTGTAGCAGGCCGTCTGGGTAGTGTAGCAGACCGTCTGGGCAGTATAGCAGGCCGTCTGGGCAGTGTAGCAGGCCGTCTGGGCAGTGTAGCAGGCCGTCTGGGCAGCATAGCAGGCCGTCTGGGCAGTATAGCAGGCCGTCTGGGCAGTGTAGCAGGCCGTCTGGGCAGTGTAGCAGGCCGTCTGGGCAGTGTAGCAGGCCGTCTGGACAGTGTAGCAGGCCGTCTGGGCTGTGTTGCAGGCCGTCCGGGCTGTGTTGCAGGCTATCCGGGTGGTGTGGCAAGCCGTCCGAGCAATTTGGCAGGACATCTGGGCAGCAAGGTATCTAATATAGTGACATAAGGTATCTAATGTGAGTGGGATAAGGTACCGTCCGGACAGTGTAGCAGGTCGTCCGGTAGTAAGGTATCTAATATAAGTGGCATAGGTGGTGTGGTAGGCCAAGTGGGCAGTGTGGCATGCCGTCTGGGCCATGTGGGAGGCCGTCCGGGTGGTAAGGCTGGCTGTCCGGGCAGTATGGTAGGCTGTCCGGGTAGTGTGACGGGATGTCTCTATCTAACATAAGTGGCATAAGGTACAGGCAGTGTAGCAGGCCATCCAGGCAGTGTGGCAGGCTGTCTGGGCGGTGTGCGGCAGGGCGTCCGGGTGATAAGGTATCTAATATGCGTAGCATAAGGTATCTCATATGATGGCATTTCTCTGAAAGCACTTTGTAACTTTCGAGGTTAACTTCCCAGCAGTGCTGGCAATCATTTACAGCTGAGTGGACTTGAGCAAGTAAAGTGTCTTGCTTAAGGTCACAATGCGGGATCACAACGGAAATCAAACCCGGTATCATACGGGCATGACTCTTTAACCACTGAGCCACTGCACCTTTATCTAAAGAATCGCTTATTCTCTACAGCATCCACGTCTAGCGACACCCGCAAGGGCATCCCTGTCAATGCCGCTGTGTTCACTGATGTTCTTTCAACATTGAATGATGCACACCCTCTGAAGGTTTTTTTTGTGACATCACACAGAGATCATCCCAAGTCAGAGGGGCTTTGAGGATAACTTGATGTGGGGAACGACTCTACCAAGTTTTGAGGTTAATTTCAAGTCTCTTTTGTTCTTGTTTTGAGTTATTTTAATGGTTTTGAGCTCTTAAGCACTATTTGTCCTTCGCTGTCAAAGCACTAAGTACTCTCATCAGTCAATCAAATCTGTTATAGGGCCATTCCGCAGTCCGTCACGTTCTTCACAGACTGCGGAATGGCCCTAGCAGATCTGGGAGACCTCAGGGGTCTGCTAGGGCCATTCCGCAGTCCGGCACGTACTGCGGAATGGCCCTATAGCGTGAATGTTTATGAAATTATTAAACGCCTAATCGCAAGAATGTGTGGGCTTTTGAGCAATTAATTGCAATTAAACAATGCCAAAATATGGTCACAAATGCAAATCTCTTAACATAAAATTTTTCCAATGGAAAAAATTGTGAAAATAATATGGGTGGCATCTCCCATTCTAAGGAGGATTATTTCGTAATGCTAGCGCCCTCTTGTGACCGGTGTGTAATTGGACTAATTAGCATGCCAACACAACCTACGAAACTTCACCAGAACCTAAAGAATTAACATTTTGGAGCTTTCATAGAATTTGTGAAAAGATATCAATTGGCGGTTTGTTTAATAAAATAGCATTTGCGAAAATGGAGAGATAAAAACAATTAATTGCAAGTAGCTTTTTCTTCAACTTTTATTTCACATGTGTAATTGTTTGGGGAATAATAGTTAAACATTCACAGCCCTACCTTTTTATGTGAAATGCTGCATTGATCTCGAGGACACAAATTTATATTCCATTTCAAATTGCATAATGCTGACAGTTTGTAGATATGAAGCAATTCAAAGAATTTACTTTTTTAAGAAAGAATCATTGTTTGCATGCTCACTCATACAAAATCAATATAAAAACACAAGAATTGATTATTGGAGTGTGAAAAATAAAGAGAATATTCATTAATTACATATTCAAACATCAGGATAGAAAGATGTTTTTTGGTGCAAAAGACAACATTGAAAGAATATTAAAACACTTAATTTCTGATAATTCTTAGAATGTTTATGGCTCATTTTGATGTGATAATGATTATTATAATTGCATATAAGCTTTTCTTTTAATGCTGAATGCACTGATCGAAGTTATACTTAGGTGAATACAAATTAATAGGAACATTTGACCTTTCAATATGTGATGAGTTTAGTGGTCAAACATGTTTATCTTATATGAAAGAATCTAGTAAGTGGGGTGGGGTGGGAAGCTATAACAATTTCATTCCTTCGACTTCAATTTCAGTTTTTAAGTGTAAAGTTCTATTTGATTTTGATGACTGAAATCAAACATCACATCCTCATTTACTCAGTCCTGACGTACATAATTTTACAAATGTATGGTATTTTTTTTTTTTTTGGGGGGAGGGGGGGATTGTCTGGAATGAAGTAGAATAGAGTCTAGTAATAGGGTTGCTAACTGAAGAATTTACAATTAACCCTATCCAAAACCCTTTTTGTGTTTGCAGCAAAATTTCAACATCAGTATTTTTTGATATATTTTGTCTAGTTTCCTACTCTAAAACAATGGTTGGACTTTGCTACTTCACTCTATGAACTGTGTATGTACCCACTGGATGACTGTAAGCTGTACAAGGAATTTGAAAATCTTCACACAGGCCTGGACATTGATATGAGCTTTTCAGAAGGATAAGTTTAGAAATAGTATGGTTTAATGACAAATCAGTACAATTTCACCATCAACTTCTATCGAAATGTGCCAGATAGATGAGCACAGCTAAATGAGGATGACCCTAAATTAAAAAAAAAAAAAAAACTTGTTCACACTTTTGCTACTGATGTTGCAGACAGTGAAAAAGATTAGGATACAATCATCTAAACGAAGCTGATCTGTAAAAGGTTTTAGAGTCTATTTGGGACTTAATATTTTGTTATTGTTTTTTCTTGGGGGGTGGGGGGGGGGAGCAGGCAGGGGACAAATCTTCCCTGTGTTCCAGGAATTACCGCACTGCTGAATATTTATGAGTATCTAATGTAGTATTTCATTTTGGTGAATTGGGGAGTTTTTTTGATGTAGGTGTCAAACGGCTACACGAAAACTATTTTACAAAGTTTTAAAATTGTACGCATCAATTTGGAAATGTGTGATGTATTACAGTTACAGGGCAACCTTGGTATTTTATTATGAATATCTGTTATTTTGTATTTGTCTATCATAATTATTTTAAAGTAGTGCAGTAAATTCTAACCAGTTTTTAGTCTTTACCAAACTTCTTAGTCTTTACCATACTTCTAAGCATATTCTATCAGTAGATATTCCCATCCCTTGTCAGTGACAGATATTTAGGAAAGAAGTTTAGAGAATTACATAAAGATTTTTAGCTGTCTGCCCGGTCATACATCACAAAGTTTGTATAATTTAAAGATTAATTAACCGTAACTCAAAAAGTAAGTGTTATTTTCAAAAATGCTACATGTCCATAGCCCTTTAACCAACGCTTTCTAGAAAAAAGGCTTGGGAGCCTGACGGAGTCAAAGATGGGGCACCCAAATCGATCATGACATGGGCGACCGGTCCTTAAAGAATTAAGCACAGGCTGGTTATTGAGGGTCCTCTTGCTTCCCGAGCAGCGTAGTTGGGCTCCTTCCGTTTCAGTGGGCCGCCCACCAGGATGATGTTGCATATATTTTTGAGTTGGCACACTTTCCGCGGGTTCCTTAACCCTCAAAGGACCGGTGCCTTTTTTTTCAAACAGGCTTGGGAGGCGGAGTCAAAGATGGGGCCCCCAAATCGATCGTGACACGGGCGACCGCTCCTTAACTGCTTAAAGGATTAAGGAAGTTAGATCATAATGCATCAGTCTTAATTTATCCTTTGAAGGACCAAACCTGGTCGTGACAGTCACAGTTGGAAATACATGTACCTTGTCAAAAAATTATTTGGGTAGCTTAACAACGTGATAAAACCGTACTCCTGGTATCATTTGAAAGAACTCGCATAGTTCTTTCAGAAAATATACATTTTTGATGGGGGTTAAGTTGAATATTATTGAGAAAAAATGAGTTGAAATTGAGAAAATTAAAAAATGCGCAAAATTTAACAACAAAACAATGTTTTCCTTCAATAGTTGACCTGCAATACTTCAGACCTAGCCTTTGCTGGAAAATCCGTGAACAATTGTTAAAGTATCCAATTCCAAGTATCTAATTCTGGTCAAATTTTGTCTGCCCCTATCATCAATATCTTCTTTTCTTTTTTTTTTTAATTGGGGGTAAAGTTCAGTAAAATTTCATGCTTTTAGCATAATTTTATCCTTTTAAGACAAATTTTGAATTAAATCAGGACTTTGGATCAAAAGTACACCTACCGCATGCCAAAATTATTGTTACAAAGCATAATTTATGAACTTTCAATTGAAAATAAAAAGGGCAAGTACCCCCCCGCTTTATGTATTGCGTTGTTTAAAGGTTTAGTTCAGGGTCAAGCAAGTCCATCTTCTAAAAAGAGGACTTGAAAATAAGCAAAGAGCATTATATATATATATATATATATATATATATATATATATATATATATATATATATATATATATATATATATATATATATATATATATATATATATATATATATATATATATATATATATATATATATATATATATATATATATATATATATATATATGTATATATATATATATATATATATATATATATATATATATATATATATATATATATATACATATATATGTGTATATATATATATATATAAATATATTTATGTATATATGTATATATATATATATATATATATATATATATATATATATATATATATATATGTATATATATATATATATATATATATATATATATAAATATATATATATATAAATATATATATATATATATATATATATATATATATATATATATATATATATATATATATATATATATATATATATATATATATATATATATATATATATATATATATATACTATATATGTATATATATATATATATATATATATATATATATATATATATATATATATATATATATATATATATATATATATATATATATATATATATATATATATATATATATATATATATATATATATATATATACATATATATATATATATATATATATGTATATATATATATATATAAATATATATAAATATATATGTATATATATATATATATATATATATATATATATATATATATATATATATATATATATATATATATATATATATATATATATATATATATATAAATATATATATAGATATATATATATATATATATATATATATATATATATATATATATATATATATATATATATATATATATATATATATAAACACTTGAAAATCAATACAAAAACACTTTAAAGCTAAAATAATTTAACGTTTCAGGGAAGGTAAACTTCCCTGCTTCAAGTCTAAAAATGCTAGTGAATCTAAAAGCATATACTATATACACTCACCTAACATTCAAAAGTGGGAGTCTAATGCCTATTGATTTATTTTATTTTATGTTAATGCCCTTTGGAGAAAAGGTCTCTAATTGTTGGATCCAGTACAATTCTTTAGCTTCTCTTTGGGATTTGTTTTAGGGACTGCTTGAATGGCTATTAGTTCAAAGTTTTTGCAAGATGTGTTGCAATGTTTTTTTAATAGACAGATAGAGTTGATCTTTTTTTGAACTCTTGTCTGCGCCCTCTATTTCTTTGGCGGAGTTCACCCCCTGTTTGTCCTTCGTATTGTTTACCAGTCTTTACAAATTATAAGGTAAATTACCCCCACGGAAAGACAGTTTAAAGAACCAACGATTTTGAATGAAAACTTTGAAAAGTAGTGGCTTTTTTAAGACAGACGCATATAACGTAATTCTGCTTGTGGGATTTGAAGCAACCCGTGGAAATTGTGGCGTTTTTTTAATTATATATACATTTTTTTTCTTCAGAACCAGGATTCTTTTTAAGATTAGGTGGTTGTCTAAAATTAACTTTGAGAGGTGTTGGAAAAAGTGTGCGGAGATTATCCGACAAATGCAGTATATTCAGAAACGCTTTTTTATATTTTCTTGTAGTGGAAACAATCTAGGATATTTGGTAACAACTAACTGGGCAGTAAGGCCAGAATTCAATTTCGTTTTTTTTACTTTTGTTTAGAAAGGACTCTCCTGGGATAGGTTTGGTTTTCTCAATTTTTGTATTGACTTTGACAGGCGGGTAGTTTCTTTTAATCAGATTGGTTTCTGAACTTTGCATCTGCTTTATTTGTACAGATAGTCCTTATTCGTAATGCCTGGCAGAGGGTATGTTGTCTTTTATTGAGTTGTTATGATAAGAATTGAGTCAAGATACAGTGGGTCGGTGCAAGAAGGCTTTACGAATAAGTTAGTTTGTAAAAAACATTACATAACGAAATAGTAACATCCAAGTAATTGACCTTAGTTTGACTATATTCAACAGTAAACTGATATTCATTAGGAAATAATAAGTTTAATTCATTAATACAAATATTAAAAAAACCTGCCCCTGCATTCCACAGACCCCAAAGAAATAGCATGCAAGAAACTATATATACCATTTTTATTCAAAAAGGCCCATTCCTAAGCAGGCATAACTAGGTGCTATTCCTAAAGAGGCGTAACTAGGTGCCATTTTCGGACCAATGGAGGTTCCATATTTTTGGAGGTACATATCTCTATTAAATATAAAAAAAAACATTGAAATCCAACGGCAATCTTTTTGATATGCATTCTGTTAGGAAGATTTTTAAAACTTTTGCATGGTATGGTGAAGAGAGATAGAGAGACAGACAGACAGACAGACAGACAGACAGACAGACAGACAGACAGACAGACAGACAGACAGATAGAGAGACAGACAGAAAGTGGATTTTTCTCAAGAATATTCAAACACACTTTTTGTGCACGTGATGGTATAATGAAAACCTTCGAATGTTCTAATTAACCATCATTATTATGAATTTTAAAGTCATGTTTCGACGTCACGAGTCTCGAATTTTTGACCCGAGTTATGTCAAAATGCAGTTGACTTAGCAAAAAAGGCGTCCTCACTTTTCGACCAATCATTTTGATCATTGTAGCGTGAAAGGCTGTCTTCAAATCAGTTCTTAAATATTGCTTCGATATTTGTTCTGTGTTGTATGTCGCACTAACGGAACAGTTAAATAACTGTTTGAAGATACACGATTGTACATGCTTTCGAATATGTTTTCTGCGGCGGGTTGACACTACTTACTTCGCCTTACCATGGACAAATATCGGGAAAACACGAAACAGCCTCCATCTGCTGACACTTGCTCATCTGGAGGAAATGAAATTAGTATGGAACTATCAGAGCTATCGACAGCTACATATTGCAAAGAAATAAATACTGATGAAAGGCTTGTATACTCGAAGAAACTCTATATTGAAACTACGTCAGAAAGTAATAACACCGATTCTGCAAATACTTTAAAGATGGATGTATCACAGTACCTTACAATTGACAATGAAAATCACTATTCTGTAATAAAAAACGTCAGCTCATCCAACCCACGTGATAAATTCCGAAAAGAAGAAGAAACAAGATCCTTTACGTGGCAGTTTTTCAAATTAAAGTGTTTAATACTTGCGATAATATCAATTTCCACTGTTGCAGTCGGCGCCGCATTTGTGATAGGATTTCTTGTTTCACCTTCGTCATTGGCACAACCAGGTCCAACCACGCCAAATACCATCAGTGGTGGACCAACGGAAATAAACCCCTGTAAGTTTTTTTTTACAAGTGTAAGAGAGTGATTTCATCAACATAATTATGATAATGCTTATAATGTAATATTGATAATCATAATGATCATCATTATCATGGTGGCATTCTTTCATAGTGGCATGACTATCTTGCTACTCATATTAACTATGCCAATAACGTTCGTGCGTACAATGCTGACCTGCATGCGTTCATATAATGGTACTTATGCACACATAGTTAAATGCTCAAACGATTTTATTTGGTAATCTTTAACTTTTAATATTCTTTATTTCTAAAGTTTATTCAACAATTGGATTATTTGAGTTATAGAGTCGACATATTCATATAACCAGAACAGTTATATGGGTCAAATTTGTCATTCACCGTGTTATTTGAAACTCGATCAGCATTCATATCTGTGAAATGCAGCACCTCGGTTCCACATACACAGTTTGCGTCAGTATTTTACAATACACCAATCTATCCTGCACTGATGAATAATACAGACTTTGACTTTGACGTAACTGTAACCCTATGTTACATGGAGACTTATTTCCCCGTTGGAACGCGTACAAATACCAAATACCCCAAAACACACAGCTAAAACTTTGTTTCTTTCTTTTGTGTGTATTACTTGATCCTTTAACTCATGACATATGCAGACATTTGCATTGGTAGACAAACTGAGGTACTGAAGACGGTTTGCTATAGAATTAAGGAAAGATAAAAAGCTAAATCCATTCGAGCCATTAGGCTCATTGAGCCGGTGCTTATCCCCAGAAAGCGGATAAGAGACCATGACTCCCCTTGGACGGGACGCTAGTCCATCGCAGATTAAGTGCCCAGCAGATCTGGTACTCATTTTACAGGTGAGTGAACTGAAGCAAGTAGAGTCAAGTGTCTTGCTCAGGGACACAACACAGCGCTCACGACGGGAATCAAACTCGGTACCTTTCAAATACGAGCATGACTCCTTAACCACTGAGCCACAGCACCTCTAAGGAAAAATAAAAAAACATAATTCTCTGAATGAAAATACAACAATTGAAAACTTGCGGAAATAGCTTAGAGAAATAAAAAAATAAGTAACTCACCAACTGTTAAGGAATTTAGGATCTTAACGCATGGCAAACCCATTTGTTTGTGATGAAGCGCACGTAAAACGAGTGTACAAGAAACTCATAACAATAAAGATGAGATTTCGAAGAACGAACTCAAAAATACCAGCCTAAAGAGAACAAAGTAAGTGTGCTTTAATTTTAATGAACCTAATTATATCAATAATCATTAAACTTTCTGCCGCTACATTTCCCGGGCCTGATGAGATACATACCAATATTCTGATTCAAAATTGAAAGAGAGGCCGAGATTAATGAATCATTAATGTCGCGTGCCCTAATATCCAATCAAAATTACTGACTAAGAGACATGATAAAATTTACCTCAAGCAAACCCTAAACTTCTTTACAAAAGTAAAAATTATCATGCTCAGCCTAATTCTAAAAAAAAAAAAACTTCAGAAATTGGTCTTTCAAAGTATGAAGACTCAATTCTACGAACTAGTCAATGCATGTCAGGGTAAACTTAAACTTCAACAACCTCGTGGCACATTATAGGATGAAACCAAAACTAAGTTTTGAATATCTATTTACTATCCGTCTCCAAAATTTCAGGATATTCATTGAAATTTTGGACAATCCGGAGCGGAAAATGAGAAACCTCATATGTTTAGAGTGGGCTAGTCAAATGTGTAGGCTCATGCGATGATGTAATACATAAAAGTACCTAATTTTTAGGTATTTCAAAGTACCCAGTTTTTCGGGCTGCTCCTGAACTGTTAATGAATGAACTTGTATCCAATGAGTATGCTATTTCTATGTGGACAGCACGTATAGCCAAACACATAAAAATACATCCATACCGCTTGACCTGACTTCTATCGAGCTTAACAAACAATTGTCTAAAATAGCCAACCACTACACTCGTAAAAGGAGGATTGTCTGGAATGACCCTTGACCGTGGCAACTCTGCCATCAGTTGACGTCCAAGCGGGGCGTTACGACGCTTACAAAGAAAGTGTTTACCAATCACTCGTCAAACTAAAGCACCCCACTCCTTTCAATACCCAAAGTCTTCATCTAGACGACTATGTCATCCCTGCACCAGAGTGACCAACTTCTAAATGATTATGTATTATCAATAATTTCGTCACATGATGATGACTTGGAAGAATTATCAGATGTTTTGCATCATTTGTCAACGGAGCATGCCTCAACCTACCACCTACTCTCAAGAAACTATCTACAAGAACAGGATTCAACTTATGAAACCTTTTTATCTTCTTGACTTTCTTCATTTATTTTTGAGTCATCACTCAAGAAATTGAATAAATCAGGAAAATATCTTTTCTAAACATATTTAAATACAGCAGCCTCAGCCTGCTGAATATCAAGTGCAGTCAACTCCTTTCCACCAGACGATTTATCAACTGAGCCTGAAACAAACTTAACGCGGAGACAAATCGACGCAGCCATGCCACACTTCTTAAGAGCCTGTTCCAAGACGAATATCTATTGATAAATTCATCAATTTTGTAATCTTCGACAACATGATACACCTAATCAACTCTCTTGACCTGTGGATCAATATCTACCTTGAGATGTGCTACCTTGGGAACTATAATATACAGCTGGGACTAAAACTGGGCAACTTTCCGGTTTTTGCAACAGGAATTGTGAACCTTGCAACCAACGACTTTGATTTGTAGCCAATTCCTTTACCTTTTTACAACGTGACCCCTCTTCTGCAGGATTACAACTAGATTTAATATATCTAAACTGAGACGTATCTGTTTTGTCCTGTATTTTGGCAACACAATTAGCTACAAAACACATGTGGAATCTGTCCAAAAAACTACATCGGAAAACTGCAGTTCACTTTTAATCATTGGACGCAACCCAACTGCTAAATCTGCTGCAGTCAGTTCAAGACGGGGTATAGTCACCACCTTAATGAGACACAGCCTAGATCTACCCATGACATATGAACAATGGATCTTTCCGTTATCATCAACCAACAGAAAGCAAGATACTGCAGAATAGCCAACTTTCGACGCATCTGAAAAGTTATGCAATTCAATAGATACGATTTTGCCATACACCTTAGGTTTTAAACATCTGTTTATTTGAATAGATTACAGTTTCAGAAGATCACTCAGTCAATTCTTCCATTGAACTACCACTTCATCTGGAATAATCTCAATCCAACCTAAGCCTCTAAGACAAAGATTCTGCAAAATTTGCTTAGCAACAAGAGTAACTGGTGAAAGGAATCCTAAAGGATCGTACAGTGAGCTCATCACTGATAATATACCCCTTCTTGTAATTGGCTTATCCTTAACTGCGACCTTAAACCCAAATGAGTTACTCTGCACATTCCACTGGAGGCCAAGTGTACGCTCGGTAGGCATACCATCTAAATTCAAATCTACAACACTTAACACTCTCTCTGATATCGGAATTGTGGCAAGGACATCTCTATCATTACTATCCCAATTTGTTAGTCTAAAACCTCCACAAGCAAGCATATCACACAGCTGACTTATCAACCTAACAGCCTTGGACTTCAAACTGACTTCAAGCAATCAGCCACATAGAAGTTGCTTTAGACCATGGAGACTGTCTCTTCATCCAACTTGTCACTATTGTCGATAGCCGTCTTTCTTAAGGCATATCCAGCACAAATGGGGGAAGAGGTAGCTCCAAAAATATGAACTAACATTTGGTAATCAATTGCATTTTTGGAACAATCACCTTTAGGCCACCACAAAAATTTAAGAGCAATACAGTTTTCAGAACGAACCTTTACCTGGTGGAACATAGCCTCAATTGTATCACTACTAATAAGTAACATGACTTCACACCCGTTAATACGTGGAAACTTTATCCCATTCAAATAAGGCCATTTTTGAAAATCATTTTAACTTGGCACGTTTTCTTTGGAAACCGGTAAATGGTTTACTGTCCATACTTTAGGCAAATCAATTTCACTACTACCGCTAATTGCTACGGCAGTAAGGTTAACTCTAAGACAGTTTCTTCACTACAGAAAGATTGAACTTTTTTCACTTTTCCCTGTATCCCAAGTAAATCTACTGAACGCTTATCACAAAGTGAAACGTTGCTATTTTCATCTAACAAAGCATATGTTTTCACTTCCTGTCATTTCCACGTACCTTAATAGGCACAACTCTTAAACATACCACATTTGTGTTTTTATCCTGCATGGCATTATTGACGGAGGATATATTACATACACTAGCTTGTACATAAGCAGGAGTGTATAATTCGACTACTGTGGTAACCCCAACCCGGTATCGGCGTTCACATTATGATTTGTAGAATTGGTATCAGCATTTGTTTCTATCAACACTGGCAGAATTAGGACCCCTATATGACTCTACTCTGTTGCCATTGGCGATATTTCGAACTGGAAAATGTAAAGTAATGTGATGCCTTTTTCTACAAGTTTTCATCTCCCATCTGGACTTTGCCAAACATGCCTTTGCAAGGTGAAACGGCATTAAGCAGTTATTACACAGTTTGTTTCCTCTTACAATCCTAACCCTTTCTTGCAGTGGTTTGCTTCTGATAACATGTAAGCCTGGTTACATACAACACATTTCATCATGAAAGGGTAATCATCTTGAAAACTTTTATGCTGTGAGTAGATCCCTGAGTATTAAGTGTCGTAACTTTCCCATAGCTAGGTTTGTTCCCCCAAATTCCACTTTGGCTTATTAGTTCCACTTGAATTTTTCCCCATCAAATTTTACCCATATTTTGACCGTACATGTTGCTAGCAATTTGAACGGCCTTTTCCATACACTTCATTAAATGCATAAATGTTGGTTCTTCACCTGATTTCATCAAATTAAATGCCCTTTTTGCCCAATCGGCTTGGAGATGAACAGGCAAAAATTGTTGAATTTTTAACAGAGTATCAGGGTTATTAATATTCGGTACATAACCTAAGCCTTGCATTGCAATTTGACACTTTTGTATTTGACGGACTAAATCCCACAATGCCTTTCCATCATTAGGTTTTAACTGAGGGCTTTCCAGTACCTTATCAAGTAACGATTGAGCCGCGTGATGTGCTTGGCCGCATTTGATAGCGTAAGATTTTACGTGCCTTGGTATCAACCAATGGATGGTTCAATAAAATGCAATCTTCTATACTATCTTTTGCCGTGCCAGCACAAAATTGAACCAAATACATCAATTTCATTTTGTCATCATTGTTTGTTATGCCTGAAAAAAATGAATTGATAAACGTCCAATAGGTGGAAGGATTACCATCAAAGGCAACAATTTCTGGCTTAGGCATATTCATAGAAAGCATCATGGAATTAAGCGCCTTTTCTAAGTCATTTCCAATCTGCACATTTCCATTAAAGATATTATTTCTGCTAGCCTCTGGAATATAAAGATCAGCAGATGGATTAAGAGACACATTATAATTTCACTCTTCTTTACAACTATCAATATGAGGTTCTGTAAGTTCTTCAAGTCCTTTACCGTCTCTGGGAACTAAAGTCTCTTTCTTATGTGAGAAGTAATTAATGTCTGTTACTTGCTCTTGTTTTTCATAAAAATGATCGAATCCACCTTTTTCTGTTTCTACTTCTTTCTTCCATAAATGCACGTCCAGATCTGCGTATTCTATGTCGTCTATGGCATTAGCAATGGTCAGCCGCTGAGAGAATTCATTATTTTGTTGTTCCAGCTCCTTACGATGTTCTATATTATTGCTACATCACACTGATATATGTGACTTATATATTCCACACCATTACAATGTATATATTTTGTATATATGAGTCATACGAGACTCTCGGATATACTCACCTGCTAATAACATCATAATAATATACCCTCCTGAATTTACTCACATTTACCTGCGTTTCTGTGTCTTATTCTAACTCCAAACATCATATTTGGCGACGAGGACTTAAATTACCTACGTGTGTGTGTGATTTCTGTGCTAAACATTATATTTGGCGACAAGGACTGAACTTATCTACGTGTGTGTGATTTCTGTGCTAGATTTTTGGGTGTAATAGCTTTTTCAGGATTTTTACCCCACCAACTGTTTTACCTACACCTGGCGAACCTACTACGCCATGGCCAATATGGAAACGTATGTTCGAGAACTATTTACTTGCTACAGCTTCTGATTCTTCATCTGTTTCTCTTGAACGGAAACGTGCTATTCTTTTACATGGTATTGGGGTGGAAGGCCAGCGAATTTTCTATACCTTACCCGGACTTTAGATACGGGCGACGCTTACGTAAAGAATATCAAAATGTTGACAATTACTTTTACCCCAAAATAAACGTTGTGGCGGAACGGTATCGATTCAGACAGCGTTCTCAATTGCCTGTTAAACCTGTCGATTCACACATGTCCTCATTGCAGGAATTGGCTTCCAAGTGTAAGTTTGGTGCATTTTTTGATGAAATGATAAGGGACCAATTATTTGGTAGAGAAAACCAATTCATCACGTATTCGTGAACGCTTGCTTTTAGAAGCGGACTTGAAACTAACAAAAGCCATCCAAATTACCAGACAAGTTGAAAATGCAATAAAAGAAGATAACTCTTATTTTAGGGCAGACAATGGCTTGCGCTAAAATAAGTGCGTCACAAAATTCGTACGGGAGAAGACAGAACCTGAAAAAAAACCCACGGGGCAAGCTCATCAACCACAGGCAAATTCCACAGAGGCAAGTCATGGTGGGATGACGTCTGCAAACTTTGGAAACGGAGGGCACCGATCCTGTTTTCGTTGCGGCTGTCCTGTTTTCGTTGCGGCTCAAATCAAAATCTGGCAAACAACCCACAATGCCATGCGAAAGGTCAGACGTGCAGTTCATGTGGTAAAAGAAGCAGGTTGAAAGAAGCAGAAACAAAGAAGAGAAAAACAGGTTTTTGGCCAATATTATAAATATTCATTACAAGAAACTCATGTTATTACACTATTTACTCAACTCAAACTGTCAAACGAAAGTAGAACAGCAAGGAAAATACTTATTGAATAAAAAGATAAAGGTTATCCTGGATGTTGGTATCATGAAATCAATGACATAGGAGGAAAACACGGAATTAATGTTGATATAAATAATGTTCGGAAGAAGACAAAAAGCAATGGAAGAAAGAAGTTAAAAAGAAAATTGCTGATGAAATAGAGGAAATGGATCAAAGAAAGAAAACTAGCAAATTCAGATTTCAACTAGAACATGGTTTTGAAAGACAGAAATATATTACAGATTTGAAAACAATGGAGTAGTATACAAAAGGCTGGTTCTGGCGCACTTTTTATGTTGTTTTGCGTCGTTTTTGTTTTCACTAGTTCTGGCGCACTTTTGCGTCGTTTTTTATTTTACTAATTGAGCTCAGTTTTGGCGCACTATTTATGTCATTTTTTTTTCACTGGGCGGACTGGGATTCTGGCGCACTTTTATGTCGTCTTTGTTTTCACTAATTGGGCTGCAGAAATATATATCCTTCTTCCTAGGTCAGTTGAGGTTCATCAATAGCGCACAATTCCTGCTTGCGTCATTGGATAAGCTGGTTGTGGCTAACGACTCTGTTGACTTCCGTATCACACAGCTGAATATGAACCGAATGAAAATCTTGAAAATCTCGAGAGAGAAAAAAAAAATCGTTTTACCTTTTTTATGTTTAATCCCTGTAGCCAAAGGTCATAGTGGTGGGTGATCCACTCACAACCCAGCGCTTGGTATCGAGAGGTGACAAGAAACTTATATTCATTCACATGCTATATACAATGTGGTGTACGCTTCTCAATAAATTCATACCATAACGAAATGTCTTGCTGTCATATAGTGCTTCTTTGTACTGCTGATGTCCTATATTTTTTTCACAACATACTTTTTAACGCTTTTCGGATCTCGTCTCTATCTTCCTTCAAGATAGAATACATTTTGCGTTGAAGTCCTACATACTCTCTAATGGGTACTCCAGCGCATTCGTCTTTCATTTTGCCAAGCACCTTTTTGTTTGTGGTGCTGTGGAGCGGGTGGTCTGTCGGATAATCACTCGTGTCATAGAGGTGTGACTCAGATCTCATATCAGCATACACATCCTCGGTTTAGATTTCAAGCAGAAGACTATCCGTATCCGTAAAGAGAAGATTGCACCGCTCCCCATATTGCTCCTTCAGGTTGTTGTAATAAAAGCCGTACATCAGATGTTTACTCAGGTCCAGTGCACACATCCCAATGTAGACTGGTCGGTTAAGCATCAGCCGACGTTTGTGTATGTCTAGGGCGGCTACATCATCATTATCAAATACCACATGCCTTGCAAACGCTGGGCTAGCTATCCACCGGCGAAGGTCGTAATACTCTCCCATATTATCACATTCGAATGCCCCCAAAACTTCTGAGCATGTTGATAATCCTCATTAGAGATATGTTTCTCCGTAAGCCTGTTATAGAAGACATCTTGCGGAGGTAGGCACTCCCCAAACCGTTCCCAGGAATCCATATACTCATAGGGATAAATCCCCTTACGCAATAAGAATTGTCTCTTTTTATCATTCGGTTAATATTCAGCTGTGATACGGAAGTCAACAGAGTCGTTAGCCACAACCAGCTTATCCAATGACGCAAGCAGGAATTGTGCGCTATTGATGAACCTCAACTGACCTAGGGAGAAGGATATATATTTCTCCATGTTGTTGGGGATGCAGATTATCTTTCCTTTCACTTTGCTGATGGATTGCATGATCAAATGGGAGTCATAGCCCCGCATCTTATGGAACACAACTGGGATTGTGGTTGTTTTGGAGCTCAAGCGCAACTGCAGGTTGCAAGCATTGTGCGCGGCACCACTGTAGTTACCTGTGATATGGCAGTGGTCGCGGACAGAGTCACCATGTAGAGGTGTTTTACATATATGACAATCCTGTGCTGTCCGGTGTGCGCGACAATCCTCTCTGGTGATTATCATAGGTCGAAGGTTTGCCAGAACTGCTTTGATCTTAGTTTCTCTTCCTGCTGCAAAGCCTCAAGGAACGGGAGGTTCTGTACAACCATCGCACCTTACCACAAAATACCCATAGCCACACACTTCGTGCTGTTGAGTCTTTTGGGTATTCGATTGTGCGGGGTTGGTTCCAGGACCATCTATTTTACAGGTGAGTGCCTCAAAATCTGCGTAGATTACGTAGAGCGCTAGAAGCTGCTTGTGATAGTTCAGCCGTTTGACCAATTCCCATACAATTAGGTCTATGGGCCTCGAGCAGGTTTTTTCTGGAATAGCCATGCAGACACCTCTCACAGAAGTGCTTACGCCTTTGATTGGCACTTTGATCAAAGAGCAGGCGGCTGAGGCTTTTGACCCACGTGCAGTGGAGCTTACATGCCTTCTTAATCAATAGAAGGTTGAACCTGGGGATGTTCTTTTCTTGTTTGCTGAGTCTGTGAACGATCGCCTCTTTTTCCCAACCGAAGACGTTAATAGCCAGATTGTTTTGTTTTTCAACCTTCCCGATTTGGGAGAGTGGAGCTGGAACCTCTATTCCTTCAAAGTTTAAGCCGTCTTTTGAAGGATACTTCCTGCATCTGTGTGGATCTTTCTTGGCTGGAAACAGAGCAGATCGGAGAGCCCAGCAAAGACATTTATCATCACGGTTTTTCACATTGATGGTAGACTTTTTAGCTTTGAGTTTTTTAGGCAAACTGATATAGGACCCACCTTGTAGTGGTTGGTACCGGGCAGTATTTAGCCAGTGTTCCTCTACTCTATGCACCATCCATCCTGACCCTCTCTGAGTCCATTTCTCAAGAGATTGTATCATGCATGGGAAAGCGTTGTTGAGCGCTGCATAAATCTCATTCACTTGCAGGACATCCATCTGATGGCTGCAAAATACTGGATTTGTGAATTCTGTTTCTCATCGCCATTATCCTTCTTCAGCCCCACTCTGAGTGCTAACTGGAATTTTGACCCACGAAGGGCTCCAACCTCTTCTGCTACCTTCCGGTGAATTTCGGGGCGAACATCATCCAACAGGGCTAGTGGGTCAGCACCCAATCGGTACCTATCTGCAAAATTCATCTGCCAACTGCGGAAGTAATTGCCAATTGTCCCAGGTGCCCGTCTGAACCTTGGTGCAGGAAGAGGTCTACGAGCAGGCACAGGTCTCGGTGCAGGAACAGGTCTCGGTGCTCTAGGAGCAGGAACAGGTCTTTGCTCTCTCGGTGTAGGAAGAGGTCTCGGTGCAGGTACAGGTCTCGGTGCTCTAGGAGCAGGAACCGGTCTGTGGGCTGGCACATACCTATAAGCGATGATGGCATTTGTGTAGTCCTTTTTAATATGATTTCCTCTTTGGTCTGATGGGTCATCAAGGAGGATATTGTTTTGAATCACATAGTTTCTCAACGCCTCGACTCTCTCTCTCTCTTCTAAGTGCAGTTCTATTTAGGTTATTCATCATACGCTGCTATGCTATGCTATGTTATTTCTCTAAAAGGTTGTAGCACAGATTTGTATACTATGATACCATGGCATCATTTTTACGAGCACTTCTTTAAAGTTTATACGAGCTTTTTTTCCAATGTACATAAGTTTTTCAACAACCCTTCTACCACCACAACCACGGCAAAGTTGTGTCTGAGAATAAACACCAACCCCACACTTGCCGGCGACATGGTGCTGTTGGACGTCTCCGGACCATCTTAAAGATGGTATAGGACAAGCTCTCCCGGCTTTGTAACAGACCGTCCTACCCGATAAACATTTACAGGCCACACAGGGTCTGTAGCATGACGTCGACATCCTTCCAGCTCACCTGGTTGGTATAGATAACGCATTACAACATCGGTAGGTACTCTTTGCTCCTCCAAGCCAACAGGGCGATCAGCTGGAGATGCTGGTTTCTGTTTCACCATTTTAGCTTTGATAGCATTTACAAGCTTCTTTCCGATCAGTCGTGTGACTTCGTTGTTCAAAGCTGAAACAACGGCAGGTAGTCTCTCTACCCATTCTGTCGATCGCTCTCCCTTCGGCAATTTCATTTCCTGAGCATACTGATGCCCGAACAACCGTAACGGTTCTGCTAGTGTACGATTAAACCGCTCTGCAAAAGCTTGATCACGATGAACGTCTGGGATTCCACGTCTCACCTCAACACCGTGCTTCTTCAATGTATTTAGCTACAGAACCCATAAACTCACGCCCTAGATCCACCTAAAGTAGTGTTGGCCAATTGAATGAACTACGGTTATATATGCGGGTAAATGCAGAAGCAACCTCTGTTGAGTACTTCGAGCTTAAAGGTTCAGCCTCTTTATACCGACTGGCAACATCGACCACAACTAATGCATATGTATAAGTCTTGCGTCTAACTTTGTCATTCGGTAGAAACAAGAGGTCGGCTTGATGGACTTGATGGACTTGATTTAGTGTAGAAATGTCAAACTTAGAGCGTGGTATATAGTAGGGAGGAGCTAGGTAGATCTGCCACATAGCCTGCTTCTTTAGCCAAACCCGGAATTCATCTTCAGACACTTTTGCAGCTTTTGCAAGTTTCTCTATAGCTGGAGTTCCTCTCCAATACCCCTGAGGACTATAGTATATCTTTACTAGTTTCATCTCATATTAGACAAATGCATATATATTCAATATAGCGATGAATTACGGAAAGAAACTAGCGCCAATATGAAGGACCCGCACAGGTCTGGGTGTGAAAGGTGAACGCACAACTCATCAAGTTACTCTTGATACCTTAACAGTCATAGCAGGTAATCATGTGATTGTCAAATTCCCGAAGCTGCAGCAGCATGATGTAATTGTCCCAGGCACGGTCAGACTGGACTTCAATATCACTCTGAATAGCACAGATGTTAATTACACTATTAGGAAAAACATAGGCCGCAACATTGTGGGAGAACTAGAGGTAAAACTTGGGGGTGAGGTTGTCTTGAGTTTGGACAGCACAGATGTGTTCTACAACTATGCAGACCTATGGACCTATGGCTCTCCTATAATGCAAGAGTTAACGCCGACTACCAGGAAATAAGCAAAGAAAATTGTCTGAGAATTCGTGTAGGTGCTGGTGATTAAGCTACTAATAACAAGGGTGACAATGCGATTGCTAAAGCTTTTGGCAATAGATTTTCTATACCATTAGACTTTAGTATTTTGAGTGGCCATGCCATGCCCCATATCACCCATCAGGTAGGTCTGCATGATTGGTTTGAATACATCATATACTTTGCACCTAACGAGAAGGTTATCCTTGCAAGCGATGACACCAACGCTTCCTACACTCTGAAGAACTTGACTCTGGAATTTGATGTTGTGAATCAAGCGAGCCTTGCAGCAGAGATCCGAAATAAAATGCTGAATGAGTACCCGGTAAACTATACAGATATACAGAGGCACTAGAGAGAAATCCTAGACCTCACTAGCTCTGTGTGGACTATCCCTTTGAATTTCCATCGACACAGTACCAGCGGCGTTGTCCTGTTGTTCGTCAAACCAGTTGATGATGGTGGATTTCCACGAAAACGTGAAACTGTCATGAACCCCGATATCACTAAGGTCAGTGTAACCACTTAAGGTGTTCCTAACCAGCTATATGCTCAAGGCGTTCTCCCATACCAGCACTGGGACGAGGCTAAGAAGGTATTCGACTCAGGTAGATTGTCTATGGACGAGGACCTCCATCCCGAGGTAGGCTTAGTTGCTAAGGAGATCGGTCTACATACCATCGATTAATCAGAATATCTCCAAAAACACTACGCACTTGTTCTTGATCTGCGCAGCACCAATGATGATGCTCTACATGGTTACGGCCGTAAGCTGGGTAACGGCAGTGTAGGCATGACTCTGGAGATCAACCGCACTCCTGCAGCTGAAGGTACAGTGATTATATACTACCTCGTCATCTCGGATAAACAACTGGTTATCAAGAACAGTCGCCTAGCCAGAGTGTGGGAGTTAGATGTAAAAACTGTATACAAAATTGACTTACCAAGAGATCCCCACACTGCGATCATATGTGGTAAAGCAGGCGCTGGAAAGACACAGTATGCGTTGAACCTCTTAGAAACCAGCTATTCAGGCGTATTTGCAAGAATTTTCATATTATGCCCCACCTGGTCTTACAATCAAACATACTTACAACGCGAGTCCCTTCTGACAACTACAATGTCTTCTTTCTAGACCCCTCTGGTGATAAATTGCAAAAATATATTGAAATCATAAGCAAGCTCTACCAAGGTATACCTACTCTACTCTCTGCATATTAGATAATTGTTCTGCAGAAAGTGACCTTGTGAAAAAAAAGAGAATTTAGCTTTTTCAGGTAGACATCATCAGCACTTGCTATGGGTGTTAACTTAAAAATGGAACGCGATTGTTACTGATATACGTGAACAGACTAAGTGAGCTGCTTTATTCCACTGCAAGTCAGCTCATTGCTTTGATCTAGTTATGAGAAAAAAGAGTGGCATTTCACAAGAAAAGTGGCAAGAAATCCGTGATAAGCAATCAAGTACAAAGTATGCTAAACTTGTATTAAAAAGTAGACCACCTTTTGAGTACACAATTGAGTAACTAATGCTTAGTAATAGTTAAGTAATACTCAGTAATAGTTAAGGAATGCTTAGTAATAGATAAGTAATGCTTAGCAATGGTTAAGTAATGCTTAGTAATAGTTAAGTAATGCTTAGTAATAGTTAGGTAATGCTCAGTAATAGTTTAGTAATGCTTAGCAATAGTTATGTAATGCTCACTAATAGTTAAGTAATGTTCAGTAATAGTTAAGTAATGCTTAGTAATAGTTAAGTAATGCTCGGTAATGCTTAAGTAATAATGTTTAGCGATAACACCATGTTGAACACAGTATTATTAATAATCATACTTGCACTACATCTGTGGTAAATTTATCCCGTTGTATTGTGTGTTCGTAGAGTGATAATGAATATTGATAGTCTTATAGAATCACTAGGTGAGCCATCGCAAGAGCCATCGCAAGATGACCACCGCAGGCAGCTATCTGTCGTTATCCATGGAGTCATGATCATGGACTATTTAGGGAAGCGTATTTCATATCAAGAGCTTCAAGAGATGTCGGGTGCAGATGTGGAACGATTACATGCTGTATATGAGGCCCGTCTTGGTGATAAAATGACTAAAAGCTTGGGGGATACAGCAATAAATTTATATGCACGTGCAGCCGCCAGTATATTTAACATTGATAGTGAGCAGGCCCTTGCTATAGACCTTGGAGAAGATCCCTTCATAAACAGTTCGGGAGCAACCCTAAAATTTAGGTACTTTGAAATACCCAAAAAATTGAGTACTTTTGTGTAGATCGTCATTGCATGAGCCTTCACATTTGACTAGCCCACACTAAACGTATGGGCTTTCTCATTTCCCGCTCCGGATTGTTCAACATTTCGCTAGATATTCTGAAATTTTGGAGAAGGATAGTAAACAGATATTCAAAATTTTCTGCCGCTGCTTTTTTTTAACTTATTGGCGCTTTTTTGAGAAAATCAATAAAACAGATTATAAGCAACCTGTTTTGTTGATTTTCTTCAAAAGGCTACAATGAATTTCAAAAAGCAGCAGCCAAAAGTTTTTTATATCTATTAACTCTTCAAAATTTCAGGATATCCAGTGAAATTTTGGACAATTCGGAGCGGAAAATGAGAAACCCCATACGTTTAGTGTGGGCTAGTCAAATGTGTAGGCTCATCCAATAACGTAATACATAAAAGTAACCAATTTTTGGGGAATTTCAAAGTACCCAGTTTTTCGGGCTGCTCCCGGGCTGCTAAACACTGCATTAAGAAGTGTTAGTTGTAGACTATTTAATAAATGGGGGTTCTGGATTGCACCAGTAAGTATGGTTCTTAGAACTGGGCGCCATATTGAATATACAAAAACAAATGATATAAACAATGAAGATACAGAGGTTAAAAAACCCAAGAGGGTAGAGGTAGGGAAACGTGCTACAGAGACACGCAATGCAGAACGTTATATAATGATGAATGTCCCGCATTCGAAGGAGACCGAGTCTTTGAAGGGGAACTTCGAAAGGTGATGAAACCCCAGCGGCTACCCGCTGCAGGAACCAAAGCTGTAGATACACCTAGGTTTTCTTGGGAACTTTTTGGTGGGGTGTACTAGCTGCTGCCGCTGTCGTAGTTGCTTCTGCTGCTGTCGTTTTAGCTCAAAATTGCCATACACCTATTCCCCCCACTCCCATTCCCCACATGCCTGAAAACCAATTGAACATAACTGCAGATGGCTATATATACTAGAAAATGACGCAATTTAATCAAGTTATCAATTTCCCGTACCAGGAACAATAGCTTTATTAGCCACGAGCTATGCAGTCCTAGAAAGTGCTCTTATGAAAAGCTTGAAGCCACCACCCTCATTAGGTATGAAACCTCGCGATGTAGCACTCCTTACATTGAATTTTACAGCAGTTACTATGACTCGTGAGTGGTTAGTTTTCCATTCCTGACAAAATCATTACTACACCACCCAATTAGATATATGCGTCTAAAAGATGATGGCTACGATTGCCATGCTTGATGGTGGGGCTTTAGTTAACGCTCTAGCATTTTCAGGTTCAAACTTTGTTTTAAGTCAGCTCGCCAAGGTCCTGCTGCACAGGAAGAACGTACGCGTTATGATAAAGCCGTGGAAAAACTGTAGGCAGCTCAAATTTAATGGACTTGTGAAAGGCAACAGAAGCTGGATTGGATGAATCAAAGACTTATAGCAAAAAGATGTGCTATACAGACCTTCAGATATGTAGATGTAAATTTTACAAACAGGTTTAGGGTGCAGACTCTATTTGACTAGATTCGAAGCCTCACATAGAAGACTTTTATTCACCATCCCCTCAACAGCACAACCGAGAGTTGGCTTTTATTACAATGTCTACGATTGCAATAGGTTCTGCTTATTTCTTGTTAAATTAAAGTTAAAATCCGTGATATAATAACAATGGAGTATATACCAATGGATGATTTTGGTTGAAGGGATGACCTAGATGATGACCCGGTTGATGGCCCGTACTTGGATGGTTTTTGACGTAACCGATGATTTTCTTCCCGATGTACCCACTGCGGCCAAAACTAGCGTTGATGGGTTTGATCTGTCTAAAACAACAACAACAACGTGAAGTTGACAAGATTCAGCTCGTAGACAAATTTTACTCTGATATAAAAATTGCTTGTAAACCAAAGTATGACCTATTTAGGTTGGATTCAAAACATAATTTGTATCTTACACACAAGGGTAGTGAGATCCGCCTCAACAACATTCGGACTGGTGGATGGATCCCTGTATCATCAATCGGGAGACAAAGAGGAGGGGTGGTGGCAATCAGGGAAGTATTTGATGATAGTTCTTGACAAAATGCTGCTTCCAAAATAGAGAAGACGGCGTCTAACATCCTTGATGGCACTGATCCCGATATAAATGCGCTCTTGGAAGATATTGAAGAATTAGTAGGAAAAACAGATGTAGCTGTTCAGACTGATGCTACCCCATTACCCCTACGGGAGCTCATGGGACTCGACAGACAGCTAAGAACTACACGAGGTACAATATCAACTCAAGACAGCCAGCTTGTGGAAACTGACCAACAAGTCGAAAAGGCAAGGGACCGCCTCGAAGCAACCAGCGTTGAAGAAGGAATGACAAGTATACGCAGAGAGATTGGACAGCTGGAAGGTAGGCAAGACGCTCTACAGACTAGCATAGACACACTTCGTGGTGATCTGAAGTCTTGGGTACGGCAGATACGTGACATTGCGCGTGAGCTTGTGTATAGCTAGCTTTTTCTGCGAGAACAATTGGTTAAGTTGTTTCGAGAGCAGGGTGTGACGATTGCCTTTCATTCTGACCGCATTAGGGTTTATAATATCCACTATCATACTGGCACTTGGGCTAGAAAGAGTTCCCGTGCCAACACCACAGCCGACGCCGCCAGTGAAGGATAACGTTATCAAAGCACTGGGTCGGGTGATGGAACCTTTTTGGTAAATGGCCTGGAGCACTTCTACCGGGCATCATTTGTGGTGCCCTTTCTTTGCTTTTCAATCTAATTGGTGACATATTCACAAAGGTGGGGAGTCACTTGTGGGAAATTGTGCTTGCAGTGGGTGATGCACTTATCGCATGGGTATCCAGACAATAAAATTGAAGATATCATATGATCTTTAATAGTACGATGTATAACAGCACGCATATCGTCACCGGAGAATCCACCAACCTAAAATTCCCGCTCCAGGTAAGCGAAGTAGGAAGTATATATATATATATATATATATATATATATATATATATATATATATATATATATATATATATATATATATATATATATATATATATATATATATATATATATATATATATATATATATATATATATATATATATATATATATATATATATATATATATATATATATATATATATATATATATATATATATATATATATATATATATATATATATATATATATATATATATATATATATATATATATATATATATATATATATATATATATATATATATATATATATATATATATATATATATATATATATATATATATATATATATATATATTACAGCATTTAAACACATCCCCGGACATATGTCAGGGCTCCTGTTTAACAGGATGCCGATACTGTGGGTGTTAGTAATCTAACAGAAGTGCGGATATATCTAGGCGGATCCGATCAGTACTTCTTGGCAAAGTTAAAAACATCTTTAAAAAGTACCGAGTACACAACGTACATGATGATGTTACTGTGGAATGGTGGCGTGCCGACCCTATGATGTTTTGGCAAACACAGTTAAACTCTGCCCTGTGGATGAATGTGGTGATTCTCTTGAGCAGATGACTTACTGCAATCACTGGACGGTTCGCATGGTTTATCGCTTTCATGTGTGCTACACCATACGGAGAATATTGAAAAGACTTGAAGTTCGTCTTCCAGATCTGGAGATAACTTTGATGCTTACAATAACCCGTACAGTGACGGGGCGTTAAAACAACTGTGTGACCAGTTTTGGATTTCGCCGGCAGTTACCCAGTGGACCCCACCAGGGGTTCCAAACCA
>JAIGNY010000362.1:0-37500 GCA_020152595.1 Chiridota heheva | reverse complement strand
AACAGTTGACTGGTTGAAGTGAATTTCTGGATTAGCAAAATCTTTTCATGGAAACGTAATTTACCAGTGGATTTTTGCATTTGTTACAAAAATATTTTGATTTTTGCGCTCCCTTCCCCCCCCCCCCTCAAACCCAAAACTTTGGTAAAACCATTACTCCAAATTAATTCTTTATTCACAGATTCGATTCTTTGTCGTAATAGGTTTTCGAATCTGGCAAAAATTGACCGCATCCTGAGTAAAAATGTCCCGTACGGACATGAAAGAACCGTATTCAAATTATGAAATCGGCTGGACACCAAAGACTTATAGTCAGGGAGAGATTTAGAATCATCGGATAACTTGTATCAGACTAAATTTGAACCCTAAACCCCTTCCTATCCCACTCAGAAATTCACCTCAATCATGTCCGAATTGGGTGCCCGAATGGTCTAGGTATCACAAACATATCCTGCTGACTCGGCATTATGATGCTAACAACATCATAATTGGGCAATTAATCGGGCAGAGATTTAAAATGTCGGATGCACATATTTAAATCAGGTATACTCTCAATCATTCATGCCCGAGTCGTCTAGATATCAGAAATATCTCCACTCAACTCTATGATGCTGATTGGGCTCGGGTTGGGCAGTTGGGACGTATATATGACAGACGCCCGTCAACCCACATTTAAAATCTCGATAATCATGGCCAATTTTTGGGCAACAAAAATTGAAATCTTCAAAATATCTTCCGGCGAGTTCGCCCTTGGACCCTACCGCAGCTGCATCCGATGTATGCTGGTTTTTTGCTTTCTGCTTAAGTCTGTTATTTGTCTGTTTGTACTATTAACTTACATAGCAAACATTGATTTTATCAATCGTCTAGTAGCATAAGGTTTCCATAATTAAAGATGCTAAAATGTTAAGAAACAATCTGTAATTACACACTAACATAATTGCTTCTAAAAATAGCAAACTATTTTTTTTCTTCTCAAAAATACATGTTTTCATTATTTTTTCTTCAAACAGTCAAGATTTTTTTTTTCAGTTGCACTAATATGGGCCATCGTAAATTGCAGTTATATAGGTCAGTATTTTGACACACAGATACAATATCTCTCTGAAAGAATTTAGCGGCTTCTAATTTAGAATTTAAACAATTTCTGGAGATTTACAAAATTGTAAATTCAAAACGAAATAGGCCTAAACCAGATTTAACTATAAAACCACCTCAAAATCCTCAATTTATTTCACACTCTTAGCGCTTTTGGCAACATAAAGTTGGGATTATCAGTCCAGTTCACGCTCCCAATCTGGATGGAGATCTTCCAATCGGGAGATTTCTTGTCATTATAACCCACAATGCATCTTTCCAAATGCAAATCTATGTAAAGAAATACATAACGGTAAATAGGTTTAAGTCAAAAATGCATGCGAAATATTCAAATCTTATTGGTGTAACAGAACGATTAAATTATTTTCTCTATTTTCACCAGCGCAAATTTGACTTTCACCAGGAAATTTTAACGTAATCTTTCAAAATTATTTTCAATATTTTTTTAAGAGCAGATTTTAACATTTTAATAACCAGCAAAAGTTCAAATTATTCAGAAATATTAGTTCCAAATTACATTTCCAAGGTGTAATTTTAGAATTACAAAATTTGACAAATAAGTAAATACTAACGGCTGAACTTATTAGCAACAATTTAGATTATGGTCACTGCGCATGTTTTGATCTCCCAATCGGGAGATCTCCCGATCGGGGGCGTGAACTGGACTGATTATGAAGTTGTACAGATTGGATACTTTAATTTTTAATGTGATGCAATATCATTTTGGTCATGTATTATTTTCTGTTTTGCAGAAGCAAATTAATGCCCATAACATTATAATCTACGACATGTGTACCTTAGGCCAGTTATCGTCTCTATAACGCTGGGGTAAATATATTTGAATTCCTGTGTTTTCATTGGTCGAAACACAATGGTTGAATGTGCACTTAAATTGATAAGCCAATCATAATCGATTTGGAATAAAATGTATGCCGCCACATTTTAATCACGATAGATGGCCTTTAGAAGTTGAATAAGGACGTGTATAGTTGTAATGTTATATAAAATCATTTGAAATTAATCAAAAACCATGAAAATAGCCAAGAATTTCAACAAAAATGTGTTAAACATTAACTAATTATAGTATTTTTAAATCTCAGGCAGCAATTTGTACATGACGTATAATTGCCTAGTATTTTTTTTTTTACACCTTTGTTTTCTATCGTAATTGTTTGAAGTGGTGCAGCAAATTCTGACCAAAATTTGGGAGAAATGTCCGACTATTAATTTATGTTAATCAATTGTTTGTTGATTTTCTGTCATAGTTAAGAAAGCAGATGGCTCTTACATTTTCAAGACCCCGTCAATATCTAGCATATTCAATGACTGAATTCAGGAACTAATTTCAAAGAATTATGTATATATTTTGCGTTGGCCATTTTCATGTATAACAGTTTTTCCATATCATGGAAAAGTGTGAAACTTTAATCGGGCATAACTTGGGAACTAAGTGGACATAGCTCGGGAACTATGGTGCTACCTTTCAGTCTTTAGGCCTAACATTTATAAACTATTTTATGCATTAATCTATCTCTATTAAGCAAAGTTGCCGCACACCCATGTATAGGTAGCCAAAGAAGGGATCTTCTCATTTATTCAACGTGATTTTTTTCTTTATATCTTATAGTTGTACTCGTACTCGTGTTCTTGTACTCGCGCGTACTCGTACTCAGAAAATTGAAATGTAAAGTACTCGTACTCGTACTCATACTCATGGCTTTGGGACTCGAACCCGTACTCAGGTCATTGTACTCGTACTCTTACTCAAGAAAATGTACTCGACTACAAGTCTGGTAACCCTTATATGGATTATTTAAGTGGATTTTAACATTATAATTTATATTTGTCTTCTTAATATCACTGATATTTTCCGCTTTGCACATGACTGCATGAATCCCAATTTTGCTCGATTTCTTTCAATTTTCAAGGAAACGTCTCTTCTGCTTGTTAAGAAATGGTTACGTAGATTACAGAATTTAAAATTGTCTTTTTTTCATCCATTACATTTTTGGACTTTTTGTTGATTTTCAGCCATTTTGTGGCAATAAAAACAAGAAAACTCAGAGCTTCCGGGGGCTTCGCCCCGTGGATCTTTATTAAGGTTTTGCCCCTGGACGTCGCCAGGGGACCTTAAGCGGGTACATACTGTTTCGTAGTTCCGTGTTTGGTACTTGACTGTGCTTTCAAGCCAAAATGTCTGGCGCGACCGCTAGTTTTGAGGAGGGAGGGGAGGAGGAGGGGAGGGGAGGTGGGAGGAGGAGGGGAGGGGAGGAGGGGGGAGGAGGAGGGGAGGAGGAGGGGAGGAGGAGGGGGGGGGAGGAGGGGGGGAGGAGGAGGGGAGGGGAGGAGGGAGAGGAGGAGGGGACGGGGAGGAGGGGAGGAGGGGGGAGGAGGAGGGGAGGAGGAGGGATCTGTTCCAAATTGTTCTATACTGTGTGATTGTAGACACATTGTATATCGTTTTTAAATAAATAGGGATTTTTCTGAGCCCACATGCCAGAATACCTGTCGATGCCGCTAGTTGTGAGGAAGTATGGGTGTCCTTGAGTAAGACACTTTATTCTACTTGCTTCAGTCCACCCAGCTGTGACAAATGAGTTTCAGTTATGCTAAGGAGGTAATCTGTGATGGACTGGCGTCCCATCCAGAGGAAGTTATGTACTCTTATCCGATTGCGCCATGGAAACCGGGGATAAGCACCGGCCCTTATGAACCTAATATGTCTCGGATGGATTTAGCGTTAGCTATACTATTTTTCGTCAGTGAAAAAAACATGGTTGTAAAGGCAAAACGGTAGGAAAATTGATATTGTAATACTTTTGTTTTGTTTCTTTGCATAAAGACAAAATATTTGTGAAAATATTTTGGAAAATATCATAATTATTTATGTTTTTTTCATGGCCATAAAAGGCGGGGAGAAGGTGGGGGAGGGGGGCACCGATAATTGTCTGGCAGAGCTGGGGAATGTCGGCTGTACTATCTAAATAATACATATTTCTTAAGAATTGCCTTCTCAGTTAGATATAAGAATCATGTCCTTATGCTGACAACATCACACTCGGGCAGTGAGCACGATCTTAGTTGGTCAGATAATTATGTACAATGTCGGAATGTATTGTTCAAATCAGAGATATATCTTAATTATGCCCATCCCGTTTTATTAATAACCATGCCCTCCCGAGACTCAGCATGATGCTGACAATATCATACTGTCGGGCACAGATACAAAATGTCATACTGTCATGACCAAAAAGGCGGGGCTGGGGGCGGCCGCCTCCTGTCGGACATCAATCTAAGTCGGGCAGAAAATCATGTCCGACTCGTCTAGAAATAAGGGTCATGTCCTCTTCTCTCGGCATGTTGACTACTTGATTTTTGGGCACCGATCTTAGTCGGGCAGAGACGGTCGGAAGCACTGTCTCAATTAGAGAAATAATTTCTTAATTAAGTGCGATTTGGCTATAAAAGTCATGTCCTCCCATCTCAGCAAGATGCTGACAAGTTGACATGATTCTCGAGTCACCAATCTTAATCGGAAAGGGATGTGAATCATATTTTATGCACTGGCGTAGCCAGCTTCCAAACAATAAATCTTAACTTTTTATGTCAAAAGTGGGGGATTCAAGGGACCTTGGTAACGTTATTTCTGAAAATGGGGAGGGGAGTCAGGACCTCTCCATATCACTTGACTTTGCTATAACCTGATATGTCGAAAATACCAGAGATCTATGGGCTTTATGGCATGCACGGGGATTCTTATCCAGCGAATTGGCTATCGAGCTAGATATCAGAATCATGTCTATACACAACCTGACATGATGCTGATTCTAGGGTTGACCAACAGGAACGTTCGTATCAAAAAGAACCCCACACACACACACATTTGATATCCTGATCTCGAATGATAGGGGCGGACTGGGATTGGTTTGAAGCATTTCCTCCCAATTTAGATCCATTTCATTCAGTCATTTGTACAGTTGTATGGTGTTTTGTTGTTGTTGTATCTTGGTGTGATTTCATGATTTTGCACTTTCTCGCACTCTCTGTAGGCAATTTTGCTTATCCCACACTTTCAAATTCCGACCATGGTTCTGTTTACGCATTTTTCGCCTTAAATAGTTCACCATTTTCATAAAAGGAAAGATTGTTTTGACCCAATGAATGTTCCTTTCTTTTGCAATATTTTACCAAGTTAATTTGTCTTTCGCAAAATTGCCGAAAACTACCAGAACAGTGTGCACTTTTCAGGCTTTTGGGACGTCAGCGTTTTCACAGTTATCATAATATTATAATACTTGTCCAGTAATATTTTGCTTGAACCTTTTTATAAATTATTGGTACTCTTGTGTCTTGATTTTCAGCCATTTTGCTTTTTGGGACACCAAAAATAAGAAATCTTCAGCGCTTACGGGGACCTCCCCGTTGTACCTTACCTGTTCTTCGCCACAAGACCCCACTATTGCGCCCGAATTATCTCAATTTCAGGGGAAATTTCTGTTTGCTTAAAAAATGTAGTAACGGGCCAGGCTAATCAAAAGCTAAACTTAATCTGTTAGATTTGATCATTAGAGTTTTCTTTTTTTCATCGAATTAATTTTTGTTCGTACGTTGTGTTCCATTTTGAACAATTTTGAACAAAAACCTGATGACGCCACTGCTCAAATTAACTGTTTATTCTCAGATTGAATGCGATATTTGATAGGTTTTGGAGGAAATGTCACCTCACCCACCCCCCCCCTCCCCTCCCCTACACTGAGTAAGATGGTCTCGTAGGGCCATACTGTACTTTTAAACTGTTACATTTTAATGATATGTATTAATCATGCCCCATGACCTGATGATTGAATATCAAAATCATGTCCTCCCAACTCGGCACAAGCTGTCATGGATGATTGTCGGGTCACCAATCTTAATCTGGCAAGAATGTGAAATGTCGGATACTAGCGGATATGGTGTAGCCAACCTCCATAAAGGGGGGTTGGGGAACCGTAAATATTGACAGTCTGATGACAATGTTCATGAAAGTGGGGGACGTCGATAGAAATTGATAACGTAATTTATAATAAAGAGAGTCAGTGATGTACTATTCAGGACCGAGGGGGTGCTGGCGGAGGGGGTCATAAAAGTGAGGGGGAGGACAAGAAGCACATTTCCCCAAAATGTACTGAGTTTGTAAAATTCTGCTGAAAAGTGAGGGGCATTCTCTCCTGTCCCGGGGAAATTAGGGCCCTAGTTCATACCAGAGCCTTAATGGCCCATCCTATCCGAATCGACTAGATATCAGAATCACCTCCACTCGAATCGGCATGATACTGATTCTTGATTTGGGCAACTGGTATAGTGACGTAAACACCCCCTTCTCCCTTCCCTAATTTTTTTTTTCTGTGACAAGTGCAAAAATTTCACTGGTAAATTTAGTTTGATGGAAAGTTGCTGCTAATCCGGAAATTCCCTTCAACTCTAAACTTTCAGAGAGATTACCTATAATTTCAGAAAAAAAATCCTCATTTTCGAGAATTTCACTTCAATTTCAGGAACTTTTAACGAATTTTGGAATTTTTTTAGAAAAGTTTGGCCAGTTTTTGGGAACATTTGTCTAGTTTTTGGGTCATTTTGGCCAGTTTTCAGGTAATTGTAGCCAATTTTCATGAAAGACCGGCCAGACCAGTTAACTGGGAAGAGATGGCTTGACCGAAAATGCAAACCCCGTCATGTGGCTGTTTTCTCCCTGCCCTCGCTTCCTACGCTGCTGGCAAGTGGCACATTATGAATATACCCCGCCGCGCCCACACATGTTTAAATTCTGAGCCCGATGATATGGACCATATTCTGATTTCAGGGCATCCAAACCAAGACCTTTTTAGAGCTTGCGGTAGCTCCTCCCTCTGGAGACCTACCAGGGCGCGCATTACCGAAGAATCCCACAATGATGTTACCTGATTTTTTGCTATTTTGAAGGGAAATTTCTCCTCTGCTTGCTTATGGTTTAGAAATGGTAACCCAAATGCTGTTCGGAGTAGATTGCAAGATGATAATTAAAAACTGTTTTCTCTTTTTGACATTTAAAGTTTCGATGTGTTGATTTTTAGCCATATTCAGACATGAAAAACAGGCCGTTTCCAATAAGGGGGTGCAAGCTTTTATTTGCCGAGAGGTACTACTGATTTGCCGAAAAATTGACAATTGGCAAGCTTCAGGTTAAGTTGATTTTTGTCCCAACAAACCTAAAAGAACGGTACGAGTCTCTTATTACGGTGAAACTATTTGTGAAGAGGGCAGGGGTGGGGTCGTAAAATAATCAGAAACGGTAAAATTTATCGAAAATGTAATGAGGACATTTTACAAAAATGAAAGCAAAATTTCACGAAATTTATAGAAATTTACCCGAAATTGATTTAAGAATTTCTCGAAAATGAATGAAATTTTACAAACATTGAAAGAATTTTCACAAAAATGGAAGCAAATTTTACGAGAATTAATGCGATTTTCCCGAAAATGAAAAATTTTCCGAAAATGAAAGATATTTCACAAAAAATGATGCAAATTTCCCAAAAATGAAGATTTCACAAAAATTGAAGAAAATTTCTTGAAAGCTGAGGGAAATTTCACGATAATTGATACAAATTTCCGAAAATGAAGCAAAAATGGATGCAAATTTCTCAGAAATGAAGAAAAATTCCTAAAAATGAAAGACATGCCACAAAAATTAAGATTTCCCAAAAAGGAAGAAAAATTCCCGAAAATGAAAGGGTCCGTCAGTATCGGGATGATCGGGTTGTACAGTAGCGAAGCTAGGGTTTTCTTACGGAAGAGGTGCGTTTCCAGGGCCGGATTTAAAAATATGAGGACCCTGGGGATTCCCGATGTGAACGCTTCTTTCAGAAAAATTTCAGAAAAAAAAGGTTTTTTTGTGGTGAGGGGGCAGGAAAATGCTTAAAACCCATGTCAAATATATTCACCAAAGCTATTTGAAATTTTTAAAAATTTTAGAATGCGGGACACGTGCCCCCTCCCCTCCCTCTTCCCCCATTCCCCCATTTCCCCTTACCGGTGCCACTCCCCATTTCCCCTTACCGGTGCCACTGAACGGCGGCAATGGGGAAAACATGACACCTGGTGAGAAAGTTTAATTTCTCACCAAAACTAGAGGCAATGATTATGTTTTTGTCATAGTGTTGGGTCGGGCCCCCACAGGAGGGAAATTTGTGGGTCCCCTATTTGTGGGGATCATGGGCACGTGCCCATGTGGCTCATGCTTAAATTCGGCACTGTACGTATCCACAGTAAATTGTCCCAATTTCGGCCTATAGGGAGGTATATGCCGCTCTACGGGCCTGCCAAAGTGGGACGGAATGTTTTTTGAGTAATAGGTCCAAATTTTCTACCGCATAATAGTTACAATGTTAGGTAAAAATAATTCCCAAACAAAACTTTTAAATGACTTTCTTCGGAAAATGTTGTTAAAAACGGGACTGCCTAATGGAATACAGATAATACGAAGTCACCAAATTTCTTCAAATTCATCGAAAACCGCATGCTGTATTTTAAAAGCGCACGGTAAAAAGATAATTCAATATGCCATTATTTCAAATCGTGAAGAAAAATTTAAACCCTTTATTTATTTCCCCGCGTTCGAAATTTGTCTGATTCTTATGTTATTCCTTTACAAACTTTGAATATAAAATACATGCATTGTGGAATACTTCTGTAAAGGTTCCCCCGATCGGGAGAAAAAAAACTGTTTTCCCGATCGGGGTACGAACCGGACTTATTATTAATATACCCCACATGGCTTCTAAAATCCTAAGCCCCCTATGACATGAGATACATTTGCGTTCCCCCCACTCCTCCAGCGCTCGATATCAAATTACGCCCCTGGGAGTGGCCCGCGGAGGCTTGGAGCATGGGGTCCTTGTGCCAATGACGCAATGACCAGCCCCGACACTGGCCCCTATTGCTAAAATTTTGATTATTTGAAAATATATTTTTTTAAAAGGAAGAACAATTTGCTGCCCGAGGCTTCAAAGTCTCCTAGTTCCATGAAAACGTGATAAAAAAATTCTGGAAAATTGAAGGTTTCCGGAAGAAAAAAGTCCCATGAAATCTGACTCCTCAATATCAATTCGTTAGACCTTCATTATTGGGAGGGGGAAGGGGGAGGCGGAGGAGGGCAAAATGATACTCGGTCTTCCAATAAAATTATTGAGGGCCAAGGCCCTCTTGCTGGCCCCTTATCATTCGTGTTTCTACTAAACGTTTCTTGCCATCGGGAAATGTTCCGATAAGTGGCGTTGGTGGTTGGGCCAGGGGAAACTTCCCCAAGTGAAGGCTCTCTGCGAGGTCGCTGCATACACTAAAGGCGCAAAAATTGTTTTCGATTATATTTTATTCTTTTTGATCTCAACCTCTGCAATATGTATTCAAAACAAGCGTCGTAAATGTTTCTCTAAAACCAATATTCTTACATCAAAAACATGGAAATCATCCCTGGACCTCAACTAAAGACACATTTTACCAATGGGATCCTACATTTGAACCTTAACCAAACGATATTCCTTTTAAATATCTTTAGTGTGGAATTACATGATTTCAAGCAACTGTCTGATACTAAAATCACTTCAAAAAACACTAAGCGTCTGGGGGCGTCGTCATTGGGGCCTTGGGACAAGGGGCGGGGGAGAGGCATAAAATAAGATGATGGCACTTTTTTTACAGTAATTGACAAATGAGGGGCACTTTTCCCCAACTTTCGTATAGGCAAATCCCGCCTATGGGTTTTAGATTCTGAAGCCAAGACCAATACTGGCAATTGCCCAACGGGCGAATAGGTAAAAGGCCTCTTTTAAAAATAATTGCTTTAAGAATTATTCGGGGCGGCCCATCATATAGCTGGTGGACATATCAGTTATATATATCATAGATTTTCTGAAATATTTTAACTTATATGATAGGCGACATCATAATTAAACTGAGTGGGGGCGCCAGGATTTTGGTGCTGCGGACAAGAGAGGGCAGTTTTGTCTCATGGAGGCCCACTGAAGAGGAGGGGGAAAAGATTATGAACAGTTAAATCGGATCAAATATATGTCACTTTACACAATTTTCTGGGGCAAAACAATCTCGCGGGGATGTCCCCGTGCCCCCTGTAGCGCTGCCACTGGTTAAACTGTTTAAGATATAGTAAAAACTAAGTAGCAAAATGGATGAACCACTAATTACAGCATATGAATTTGTAGGTGTAATGTGCGATTTGTAAATTGGACATATATTTGTGTTGCATAAACAGATGACGGACTTAATTTCTTATGTTAATCCATTGTGTTTTGATAATGATCAAACAACATTTGGAGAACCGCATATTGATTCTGATGTTGCGGGAACAGCGAATGTCTGGGAACAGGTAGGGACAACTTTGGACAACTTAAAGGGGCACTGGAATGAAATGTGATAGCCTATTTTTTGGAGGGGAGGGGGTGGGCATCTAATGCTTATCTAGCACGCAACAGTATATAGTAATTATCTGGTTGATATGAATATTCAAGTGACCTTTGCTCTTACGTCGTCTGTGCGCTATGAAAGCATGGCATTTCTCGTTGTTTATCTGTTGTGGATGATATATCTGTGAAATTCGCTAAAACGAGCGCCCTAACTTTTCGGTCTAGTGCTTTAAAACCTGTGTAAACAAATATTTTCATTGAGCAATTACGGTATAATTCTATTAAATATATCATAATTCAAGTTGGTGATCTCTTTTGTCCATTGATGACATTCTTAATTGTTTAATTGTAAGGTTTTTGACATTTAATGCATAAATGAAGACAAAAATCCTGGTAATCATGATTGTAGGAGATAAGTGTTTTTGTGCACATTATTTTTTTATGCATGGAAACGCTGTAAGCATCTTTATGAAATTTATGTTATTTCTTAAACGCGTAGGAAATATGTAAACAGAGTTTTCAAGTTATCCGTTATTGTATCTTCCACGGAAACACTGAAACAATGTTTATGAAAGTTAAGTTTGATCTTAAACACGCAAGAGTTTACAAACCGAGTTTACAAATTATACGTTGCCGGATATTAACGAAAACGTTCAACACATGTTTAGGTAAAGTTAGTTCGTAAGCCTATAGTAAATCTACAAATGGAGTTTATGAACTTTCCGTTATCAGATATTTCACGGAAATGTTCAATACCATGTTTATGAAATATGAGTTAGTTCGTAAACGTATAGTAAATCTACAAATAGAGTTTATGAACTTTCCGTTATCGGATATTTCACGGAAATGTTCATACCATGTATATGAAATATAAGTTACAATGGAAACGCAGCTTGAATTTCTTTTGCATGTTTCCCGGAATATACGCTTGCTGAAATTCCGCTTAAATATGCTGATTATGTTTAAAAAGATTAAGTTATCCTGTAAACATGGTGTGTATGTAAGAGAAGATGTTTACGATGTTTCTGACAACAGAAATGTAACGGATATTTCTTAGCATATCGTAAACGCATCGTGAAACTACTTACCATGTATATAATCTTTCCGGTTACGGATACGCATCATAAACACAAAACTTTCGTAAACTTGGTTTTTAAGATGTAACCGTTCCACAAGAAACTTCAATTAAACATGCATCAGTCAATGTTTCAGGTACCAGAAGTAGCTATTTTGGTGCTGTGCAATATGCGTATAGATACCCAAATTGGCTACAACAATAATATCATGGTTGCTAAAGACCTTGCTATAGGTAAGTACCGTAATATAAATTTATCACAGCCCAATAACCTCCAGTTCTTGGTTCGGGGGTAAAACACGGCAGCCTACCAGATACAGGAACGGTTGTTGAAGGGGCGGATGTTAAAACTAAATTAGAAGATACAATAGAAGCTAAAATGGAAAAAATATCATTATCGTTTGTTATCATCAGTGCTTTAATTTTGGGGATTATTTACACAAAAATAAAAATATAATAATTAGAATAATTAATAGAAAAATAAATAAAAAATAAATCAATAAATTTTAAAATGAATATTTGTCTGTCATAAAATTCCAATAGGTTGGGCCCAGGTGTGTGAAAAATGCGTCATAATAAGTGCGCCACTCCGATTAGAATTGGTAATTAATGACAGATGGAGTACTTATTTTGCTCTCAAGTTTCTATCATTTTAACCTGTTTTCATCTTGTATTTCTTTTTTGATTTTGTCTCGCAGTGTTTTTTGTGCTGATTTCATTGAACCACTTACTTATTTTTACTAAATAGTATAATATTTGTGTGATATCTTTGATTAATTTTTGGCTAATTTAACCATTTTATAACCCAATTCATGAGGATTGCTAGTGCCCTACTGCTTTTTTCTATATTCAAATCAATTTGGATTACTGCATAACAATGGAACACCACTCAATAAAGCTGAAAAATCTGTCACTGTCAGTGCTTATTTTGTTGCTGTCAATCAGGATTACTACAGGAGCTAACATCCAGCTCTGTTACTCTCATTCAACTGCTTGGCGTATATCTCTTGTTCACAAAGGATTTCAGCATTTCCCCATTTCACTTTATCCAAATTCCTGTGTGTCTTTTCAAGCTGAAGTTTTACAATGTGGTGATATAAAACTTTATACAGGCCCAGATTATAGCAATGTTGACAATTTACACAACTATGCTAATGCCTATCATAAACACGAACTTTTAAACATTCGTACACATTGCTCATGTAACATATCTGCTCATACCTTGATGGTTTTAAAAAGTCTTGGAATCCAAGCTTTAAAAAGAGGCACTCGCGGTGGTACCAGAACACTGACGAATAGAATTTTAGTGTCTGACCAGAGTCCTGTTGATGTTATTATACGTCTAAGAGTAGATACTATTAAATCAAAGCGTGCTGCAAGTCAAGAAAATCTACATGTAATATCAATACAACCTGATACCATTCCTACCAACTTAGGCCTACATATTTCTCACATTAACCCATGTTCATTGAGAAATGAAATATCATATGTTATGGATTATATAATTGATAACAATATTGATATTTGCTGTCACTGAAAGTTGGATGACAGTTGATGATGATGCTAAAAGAGCTAAACTAAAATCTACAGGACCAATTTCATTGATGTTTCTCGGATATCAACCAGAAGGGGCGGATGAACAACTCTCATCTTTATGAAATCTCTTACTGTGAGATTGACTTCATTAGGAGAATGTAACTCTTTTGAATTTTCAATATGGGATATAAACTCAGACAATCATAGATTTAAACTACTAATTGTTTACCACCCACCTTATTCAACAAATCACCCAGTTTCTTGTAATGTATTTTTTGATGAATTTAGTGATGTACTTGAACAGTTCCTTGATACAAATGAGCCTGTTTTAATTACAGGGGATTTTAACATTCATTTTGAAGACAAACTGAATCATGATCAAGTGAAATTTGTACCCTACTCCCAAGTATGTGCCTTGAACAAGATGTTGTCACTCCTACTCATATCAATGGTCACACTTTAGACTTATTCATAACACGCTCAAATATTGAACTCCAGTTATCATTCCCTACATCGAAATTTTACATATCAGATCATTGTTTCATTTCAACTTTCCCTAAGATTCCCTAAACCAAAACTTGATGAAAATACAATTGTTTACAGAAAATTCAAATCCATATCCCCTCCAACATTTCAATTTCAATCGAATTTGTCTAAAAGCTTTGCTTCAATGTCTGAATTTGAGGATGTTGAAGAGGTGGCCTACAAGTATGACTCATGTATAAGACGAGTAATCGACAATCATGCACCTGAACATGTAACAACATTGGTAACTCGTCCAAAAATACCCTGGTACATTGATCAGATCAAGGATCTAAAAAGAGAGAAACGTAAAGCGGATAAGATGTGGCGCTATTCAAAGTCTAATGTTAGCTGGATTACTTACAAAGAAAAGCGTGACATCTACACAACCAAGTTAAATAATGCCAGACATCAATTCTACACTAATGCTATTGCTGAAACAAATGGTGATCACAAGAAACTTTTTAGAATCATGGATACTCTGCTTGATCGAAAGCCCATCACCCCACTACCTCCTCACAATAATGCTTCTCATCTTGCCTCAGAATTTGGCGAGTTCTTTGTTGCAAAAATTGCCAAGATTAGACATAAGCTGGATAGAGAGGTTGTGATCACACCCTTTGAGTTCTGGAGAAATTTTCCCGTATGGACTGCATTTCAGCTCTTGACAGAGGAGGATGTACAAAATCTGATACTAAAAGCAAAATCTACACAGTGCATCCTCGACTCACTACCCACTTGGTTATTATAGGAGAATATTAATGTTTTTCTTTCAACTCTAACTAAACTGGTTAATCTTTCTTTGCAACAAGGAAAATTTCCTAAGCAATGGAAAGAAGCCGTAGCAAAGCCATTACTAAAAAAATACAAGAGCTTGATGTAACATATGCTAACTATCGATTAGTAAGCAATCTTAGTTTCTTGTCTAAAATAGTTGAGCGTGCTGTTGTTGAACAAATGATCAAGCATAGTCAGCAGCATGACTTAATACCTTCCTGTCAATCAGAGTTTCGCCCAATCCATAGCACAGAAACTACTTTAGCTAAAATTCAATCAGACATACTGCTGCAACTAGACAAACAAAAATGTGTCATTCTAGTACTCCTTAACCTAAGTGCGGCATTCGACACAATTGATCATGGTGTGCTTCTCAAAACCTTAAATAAGCGTTTTGGCATTGGTAGAACCATCTTAAATTGGTTTGAATCCTATTTACTTCAAAGGAAACAAAAAATCCTTATCAGCACTGCTGAATCAAGGGTATTTGATGTAAAATTTGGTGTGCCTCAGGGCTCTCGTTGTGGACCCCTCTTATTCACATGGTATGCATCTTCTCTTTTTGATGCTTTGATAGCCTTTTCTCCCAGTATTCATGGTTATGCTGATGACCACAGCTTATACATGTCGTTCAATGCTAATGATCTATCAAACGTGGTCTCAGTCATAGCTGAAATTGAAGCTTGTTTGAAAATAGTGAAAGATTCGGATGATTTACAACAAACTCATAATGAACGATTCAAAAAGTGAAGTTATTATTTTTGGATCCAATTACCAACTAACTAAATTAATCACTGGCAGTATTGCTATTGGTAACGACAGTGTGAAATAATCTTATACTGTCAAATATCTGGGCGCTTGGTTAGATCAAGGTATGACAATAGCTGGCCATGTCAATCACAAATGCAAAACTGCATTTTACCATTTATTTAACATCAGAGGGTGCATGAAGTTTCTGGACAAGCTCCGCAATATCACTTGTACATAGCTGCATAGATTATTGCAATGTCCTCCTTGCAGGGGTGCCAGGTGTTACAGTGAAAAAGTTGCAGCGTCTTCAGAATTATGCTGCAAGGCTCGTCACAAGAAGCAACCGTTTCACTCCATCACTTTATCTACTGCAAAATCTTCATTGGCTACCTGTCCCAAATAGAAATAAATTTAAAATTTTGATCCTCATTTTTAAATTCCTTCATAACATGGCCCCGTTATATCTGACCGAAATGTTTTATTACAAACAAACCAGTTACCGCCTTCGCTCTCAAAACCACCTCATCCTTGATGTTTCAAAAACTAAACTTACACAATACGATCGCTCTCTGCAAATATTTGGCCCAAAACTTTGGAATGACTTACCTCTTTTAACCAAATGTAATCAATCCCTTAAATAATTCCACACCTTGCTTAAGACTCGCTTATTTAATTGTGCTTTCAAGTCCTGTTCATAATTTTCTTGTTCTTTATTTTCTCTATATAGTATGCTTATCTTATTTACACATTTGTATTTATTTTCTTTATATGCATATTTTGTAAGGCGCATTAGAATAATTATTTAGATAATGCGCCATATAAGTGTAATAAACTTAAACTTAAACTTGTGCAGACAAAACAAACCAATGGAAAAATGCCCTCACTCTACTTCAGCTGGGATCATATTTTATGAAGGAGATGTTTAATGGTCAAAACAATTTGTGCAGAATCAGAGGCGGACTGGCCCACCGGGAAACCGGAAAATTTCATAAGGGCCCACCTATTTTGGAAATTTGGGAGCCCTCTTGGACGTTTATACCGTATACCTTCCTATGCGTTATGACACACCTTTTTACCCTTCAAATGTCAATTTTGCGAAAGTTTCGGGGGCTTCGCCCCCTTGAGTATTTTGTGGCGGGTTTCATAATTGTTTCTAGCAGAGTCTAATTGTCATACCTGCCAATAGGGAGATTCTTCTAAGGGACAGAACTGAAAATGTTGTAGCGAGATGTGTATATAATGATTTATGATTTATAGCAAAAATGTAAATATTTAATAACCCTCAAGGAGCATTAATGTCTCTCGACATAACCAATACTTTCTTATTATCAATGTTTTTACCACTTAGATGATACAACACCACCAATAATTCAAAATTGCCCAGGCAACATTAATCGAGACCTGGAGCTTGGCACATATCCTTTTCAAGTGGAGGTTACCTGGTTCGAGCCAACAGCAATTGATGCATCTGGGAGTGCCTTTTTGTTTTTCAGAACCCATTCTCCTCCAAGTGTATTTAATCTAGGGACAACAACCGTCACTTACATATTTAGAGATAATGCAGGAAATGAAGCACTGTGTGAATTCACTGTGACGGTTAACTCAGGTGAGTGTATTTACTTTACCATAATAGGTTTCATGTGTGAATAATTTATTTTGAAGTCTCAGATGTATTTGCTTGGAATTAACTAATTGCGACGTTGAAGGAACTCACTGAAAATATGAAAATCCAAAGTTGAAAAGTTCCATTTATTTTGTTGAAATAATTGGTAAATATTCTGATATCGCATTCTCACATCTCTTAAAGAATTTTGTGTAATTTGTGTAAAATGTTTTGTCATATTTTATCCCTTACATCCAGTATGGTAATATGTCACCTTCTTTGCTATCAATATGCAATTGTTTCTGATCTTCAAAAGCCTAGCAGACCATTGGAAAAATTGCATACATGATGAAAAACTCGGATTATAATTTTGTAGTTAATTGCAACTCAAACCCAGCAGAGTGATATTATGTTATTGAAGAAAACAGCTGAATCCTCTGCTCTGCAATTACACACATGGTCTGGCCCTGGAGTAACTAAAACCTATCCCTTCAGAATCAGCTCATTGTTTGTTTACAAATGTGAAAAAGTGTGTTTACTGGTGCATAAATTACTTGAGTATTTCGTGGCGGGTTTCATAATTGTTTCTAGCAGAGTCTAATTGTCATACCTGCCAATAGGGAGATTCTTCTAAGGGACAGAACTGAAAATGTTGTAGCGAGATGTGTATATAATGATTTATGATTTATAGCAAAAATGTAAATATTTAATAACCCTCAAGAAGCATTAATGTCTCTCGACATAACCACTACTTTATCATTATTAATGTTTTTACCACTTAGATGATACAACAGCACCAACAATTAAAGATTGCCCAGGCAACATTAATCGAGACCTGGAGGTTGGCACAGATCCTTTCCAAGTGGAGGTTACCTGGAGCGAGCCAACAGCAATTGATTCATCTGGGAGTTCCTTTTTGTTTTCCAGAACCCATTCTCCTCCAAGTGTATTTATTCTAGGGACAACAACCGTCACTTACATATTTAGAGATAATGCAAGAAATGAAGCACTGTGTGAATTCACTGTGACGCTTAACTCAGGTGAGTTTATTGACTTGTACCATAATAAGCTTCATGTGTGAATAATTTATCTTGAAGTCTCAGATGTATTTGCTTGGAATTAACTAATTGCGACATCAAAAGAAGTCACTGAAAATGTGAAAATCCAGTTTTCTAATTGATATGTGACAATTAAGTTTTTATAACAACATGAATTGAGTAGCAATAATTCCATCATTTCATATGAACATTGATACTTTTTTACGGCAGGAGTTTTCATTTTGACCAAATTTCTAGAATAACAATAACTTACTTACAATCATATATTTGACATATTATGTTGTTATGATTGACCGTGCTTACTAATATGTTTTTTATAGTTTTTGTAGTCAACACATTTTTAGCTTGACTATTCGAAGAATAGTAGAGCTATGCTATTACCCCCGGCGTCGGCGTCGGCGTCAGCGTTGGCGTCGGCATCAGCGTCCGGTAATGTTTTGCCCAAAGTTTTGGTTAAAGTTTTCATAACTTAAGTTACGAACAATGTACATTAATGTGACTTGGCATAGAGGTAGAGGACATGAGTACTAATCAAATAAACATAATTTGAGGGTTGTGTGAGCATATTAATTAGCTTATATAACAATTAAAGTTTTTGTCAGCTTAAAGTTTTTAAAGTTTTTGGTTAAAGTTTTCATAGCTTAAGTTATGAATGGTGTACATTCACGTAACTTGCCATAGAGGTATTGTTTAAGTGAGCATAATTAGGGGCTGGGTGTACATACTAATTAGCTTATTTGCATAACAATACAAATATTTTTATATATGATATTTCTTAAATTAAAGTGGGAGTGGGGAATTTGTTTTACACAAATGATCGTATATGTGAAGGGCTTTGTCTACACTCAATGGTGAGGTGTAGTGTGCACATTAAGTAGGTTATTTGCATGACAATAGAATTGCGTACAGAATGAGGATGGCGGGGGGACGAGGGGCGATCGCCCCCTCCCATTATTTTAATCCGTGGGTTCAGATTTTAATCCGTCGGTTTAGATTGGTGCCGTCGGTTCAAAAAGCTTTGACATTTCAGGTGCTTATTATGTTTTATATTCATGATTTATTATTGCTTATTTAGTATTTCAATAAAGCCCTGGACCTTCGGTATCACCTCAACTACACCACAAAATATTATGTCGGTTCAATTCAATTTCGCCCCCTCCCTCTCCTCCACTCCCATATGAAAAAGCTGGCTATGCCACTGGACAAAAGTATTCCCCTCTGGTCAAAGTGCCTGGCTTGAAGTAATAATTTACAGATAAGATTGTATTTAACAATGAAGTTATGTTTGTTTATTAATGAGTGCGTTTAAGTAATGTTTTTGTCTAACCTTGTAGCCTTTGAGGATTTTTTGGACTAAAAATCTATTGCAACAGCTCTTCATCATGACATTTCTGGTTTTGTTATGATAGTGATATTCCTGACATGAATAGCAATCAAAATGTTTGTCTTGCCACGAGTAAAGAAGGAAATAAAAGTTTCCTCGCTTCTAAAGAATAATAAATTAGGGGTTTGAGAAATATAAACAATAAGCAGAATGTGGGGTAGAAGATGACATGATGATAAAGTAGCTGAAGGATTTAGGATGAGGTCATGTGGGACAGGGTAGAATTGTATGTAGGGCAGTGTGCGGTGGGATGTTGATCAGGATGTGTTGGCATGTTAGGCATGGTGGATTGGCATGTAGAACAGGGTGGGCTGGCATGTGGAACAGGATGGGTTGGCATGTAGAACAAGGTGGGTCGACATGTGGGACAGGGCTGAATGGCATGTGGTGGGATGTCACTGGTTTTCAGCTGTGATGGCATGGGGGTCATGCAAGTGGTGGAATGGCATAGAGTATCTGGTATTTAGGTGTGATTGTATGGAGTATATACGTAGGATAACATTTCGGACAGATTGGGATGGAATGTGGGACAATCTGGAATATTAATTATTAGCGGCGAGGGGATTTGTATAATTTCCAATGTCCAATTTGTCATACGTTTAGCAATATTGTTTTGCATAATTTTGCTGTAATGTTATTGTACATTTTTAATGCTTCTTGACTTTGCTTGGCACACATATTTTCTTAAATTGGAAGTTGTATTGCAATCCAGGATGTAGTTCTGGGAATGTGTAGGGGCTTGGGGAGGGTACATGTTGGGAAGGGGGTTGAATGACATTCTTTCATTGACATTGGCAAGTCAGGACCTCTCCTTTCTTTCTTATTTTTTTGATAGAACTAAAAGAGGTGTTGTAGTTGTAAAGGCTGCTAGGCTTTACATATTTGCTGAGCTACTGGGTAAGGTAAGCTTGAGCATTGTTTGTCTTGAAATATCTTGGGAAACTCAAGATATTTTGAAGCTTGTGGTGCAAATGAAAATAAAAGTGCGTCTTTTTAAGCTCAAGTAATTTGAAATCATCTGCCCCTGCTACCCTATTTATGTATATATTTCCCTCTATAAGCCCATTCTCTATACTAGCTTTGAATAGCCGAGCAGACTAGTTAATATACTAATTAACAATGTAACTTCAAAAATTTGATAAAAAAGGAAATAGTATTGTATTTTATAGTAATATTGAGATTGATTTGAAAGAAATACATTCATTTTTAGAAGGACTCTTAATTGTTTTTAAGTTATTAGTCTACTAGTTATTAGTATTAGTCTAATGGTCAGACTTGATAGAAAGCAAAAATACAAACAGACCTGTGTCAAGAGTACTTTGATATTTCTTTCTCTTCTGCAGATAATGAGTTGTAATACTGTGCATCTTTATGAAATGACTGCTTAAGAAAGTCTACTCTACCTCGATAATTGTGTGATGAATAGTACATTAAGTTGTGAAAGAGTGTGGTAAAGTGTGAGCAGATGTATTTGGTACATACTATTAGATTTTTGACACCTTTATTCAGAACTTTGGGAAATTAATTAATTAATTCCAACTCGAGTATAAAGTTTGTATCTGGTTAGATTATTGAATATTCAATGCTGATTGATATAAAGTTTGGTTATCTTATCTTCAGCAGGTTTGTATCATTTTTTATTACTGATCATTCGTTACTGATAATTAGGAGTTCAAGGGGTCAAATCTGCATTGCACCTGAGCCACATTCACAGTTTATATGTTAACCATCACTGTGTCTTTATCAATTTTGTATCATAATGATTGAACGGATGTCTCATGGTCAATCTCTAGTCTAATTTGGAAAGAAACTTTCAAATGAAAAGGAATTTGAAAATATAATTTACATTGAATATATAAACACGATTTGTGCTGTTGTCTCAATAAATCAAAACTTTAAACTAACTGGAGCACATGTTTAGACCACTTCTTCGAAATAAAATCACCAATTAACCATGCAATTAAATATTTACCAAATATAGCTAAGATACCTCGAAATATAAGAGAGCTTGTATTATTGATCCAATGACAAGGGGAAATGTGATTTTAGACGTACGGGCTTGCCGTGGGGGAAAGTGGGTGTACTCGCCTCCCCAAACATTTGTAAATCAATTTCTCTGGAATTGAATTATAGGTATTATTTCAGAGAAGTTCATTAATTGCCCTCCCCCCACCTAATCATCTTTTGCCCCTCCAACTATAATCTATTACAGCTGCCTCTGATTCTAAATATGTTCTGCCTGTGGTTTTCAGGGTAAATACAGGGAAAGTCTGACAGCAGTTGATTGTATGTCATCTTTGGTGCAACATAAGGCAATATCTTTCCTTACATTAGTTCTTATGCTCCTTAAAGTTTCAAACAGTCAGACCCGACCTAAAATATAAGCAGGTGGGGTCAGACTTTTCCTCTTTATTTTTTTTCTTCTTGAAAACCACAAGTAATTAGGATCAAATTTCCCTTATTAATGGCTCCATTGTATTCGTTCTCCAATTGGTCCTGAGTTGTTGTGGAAGTTGGTGTTGAGTATCATCTTAGTAATATATGAAGTCTTTATTATGTGCTTGAGAAGTTATTTTAATTAAGATAAGTGGTCTCATTATTTGCTACAGTAAGTTTGTGGCAATAATTTGCTGGAACAAATTTTTAAAGAGAAGGACAAGTCATGTAGGAGAAATGGTCCGTCAATCATATACAGTTATTGCACACATCAGCTCAGGCTTATGATGCACACAACAGTTTGCAAACAAACTTCTCCAACTAAGACACGTAACACGGATGAGTGATTTCAATCACAAAAAGTGCCTTGATTATTCAGCATTGGCTTCTGTAATCTTATATACACAAATAACCCTGGGCTACTTAGCTGTGGGAATGGCAGAAAAACAATCATTGTTTGGAATGGAAACACAATACACTGAACAGGAAGTCAGGTTGGTAATTGCCATACCTGAGTTTTCAGGATTAAGTCAGGTGTCGGGTAGGGAAGGCTTAAAGGGAAACTTTTGGCATGAACAATTTATAAAGGATGAAAGGAAGGAATAACTTAACAAGTGTTAGGTATGACCTTTAAGCACAAGAATTCTACTGTTTTGTTTTTGATTCCAAAAGTGTGCATCAGTTTGCTTGGATTAGGCATTCATTTACAAAAAGAAATTCTTCTATGTAGTTGAATTACTCATGGAGTTACAGTATTTTTCCTTCAATATGTGATATTAAGTAGATTTATTATTAAAGGACATTTTAAGAATTGAATGGTTATTTTTTGTATTTTACTCTTCTCTTTTAGTGGACACTACCGGACCAACAATTGTGTTTTGCCCTGGTAACATTGCAAGAGTCCTTACATCTGGGCAAACCTCTGTAATTATTGACTTCACACAGCCGACAGCAACTGATGATTCGGGCCCAGCAACATTAATCCCTAGTAAAACAACTTGCATATCTGGTGTTAGTTATCCTGTAGCAATAAGGACTTGTACTTACACATTCCAGGATCTATTTGGAAATACAAACTTCTGTACCTTTTCCATTTCTGTCATAGGTTTGTATTACTTGCATTATTGGATATTCATGATAGAAATTGAGTGTCAAGAAGGGTCATATCTGTATTACACTGTAACCTTCATTGGACATGTATATTGGCCATTATGATATATGGATCAGGTATAAGAACTAGTCTACATATCAAAAGGCCCATATACACCTGTCCCGTTTTTAAGTGGTTGGTACAAAGAGAATTAACTTTTGAGAGTGCAACTGTGAGTACATGTATATTAATAGCTACTGATGGTGGCCATAATTAATCAAAAGTCGCCATTGTGAATGTATGTGGGGGACCAGGGCCAAAGTCCTGTGATTTGAGGCGCTTTCTAGGTGAAATTTTTTCATAATTTTGGAAATGTTGAGGGGACTATAGCCTCACCAGCGACCCTGAGGTCTATCACTTTATTACTTTGGTAAAAGACAATAAAAATTGTCTTTAACAGCCCTGAATTTTGAGCAATTAAGTTTGTTTACATGATTTGGACAGGACCACAAAAGTTACCCTGACCCACCTACCAAACTACCCACCTACCAAACTAGGCCTTAATCTGTCTTCTATATACTTGTATCATGATGGTCATACAAATGGCATTACACAATATCATCCACACAGTGTCAGCGTCAGTATTAAGAGGATTAAACCCGATCAGTGGATTTGCTTGTTGATATGCCATGTATTGCCATGTCCAATTGTACAGTGGATTTGATGCTTGTTCATATGCCATGCATTGCCATGTCCAATAATACAGTGAATTTGACGCTTGTTCATATGCCATGCATTGCCATGTCCAACAATACAGTGGATTTGACGCTTGTTCATATGCCATGTATTGCAATTGTCCAATAATACAGTGGATTGACGCTTGTTGATATGCCATGCATTGCCATGTCCAATAATACAGTGGATTTGACGCGTGTTTATATGACATGCATTGCCATGTCCAATAATACAGTGGATTTGACGCTTGTTCATATGCCATGTATTGCCATGTTTAATAATACTGTGGATTTGATGCGTGTTCATATGCCATGCATTGCCATGTCTTATAATACAGTGGATTTGACGCTTGTTGATATGCCATGCATTGCCATGTCCAATAATACAGTGGATTTGACGCTTGTTCATATGCCATGCATTGCCATGTCCAGTAATACAGTGGATTTAACGCTTGTTCATATGCCATGTATTGCAATTGTCCAATAATACAGTGGATTGACGCTTGTTGATATGCCATGCATTGCCATGTCCAATAATACAGTGGATTTGATGCTTCTTGATATGCCATGTATTGCCATGTCCAATAATACAGTGGATTTGATGCTTGTTCACATGCCATGTATTGTCATGTCCGGTACGGTGTTTAAATATATACCAAACCATATCATTTGTAAACAATGAAGGAACCTGTCTTGTGCTGTCATAATCAAACGTAAAAAAACGGGTGCATAAATTGGCACCATTATTACAGTCACGTGACAGGCCTGAGCGATTTTGCAATACTCATAATCTTCATACTTCAAAATCATTAGTTAAAGATTAATGTTGAAGTGGAGTATCTATATACGCAATTAATGCCCTGGGCAAAAGGCTTTGGCATGAGAGGAATGGCCAGACTTTAGGAGAGTCATTATCGAGTGTAAAGCCTTTTGCACAGTGAATTAAATGCCTATATGAATATGATGTCAGAACATTATTGTTTTCTAAAATAAAATTTCCTTCATGGATTCTTGATATGCATGTATAACAACTAAACAGACTGAAATACGAGAACAATTTACATGTATTTTTTGCTTTATTAAATAATTCACCTGTTCTAGAAGTGAAATAAACCAAAGAATCAAGGTCGTGCATAAGCGGGATTTTATGCACAGTCCAAATACTTAATGCAAATTATATAGTTAATTTAGTCTTTTGTTTTTAAATCTTGAAAGAAATGTGTGGAGTAGCATCTTGATCTCATTCATTCAATAGTGTTGAACAACTAACATAACTCCAGAATGAAGGTTTACTGTGTCACCAAAACTCTTCCTTCATACTGTATGGGGGACGCACAGATAGATAATAAGTTACATTGTTTTTCTTATTAGAAATTTGAAGAGACATTGAGAATATCAAATTCAGTAAAATTAAATAATAGTATTCAATTGAACTTGCTAAAAGGAAGTTTAAATGGTTGGTGCCTAAATAGTTGAATTAAACATTCTTCATTTTGAAATATCTGCTTTTAAAGAGACTTGGCAATCAGTCATATTGCATTAACCATATTCGTGCTTGTTATATCATGAAATCATGTAAGTGGTCACAACATTGTTGCATCATTTAAAGTATTAATTTGTATCGTGCTATTCTTAAGAACAATTTGGATGGTCGGTCTGGTTTGTCATGGATGGGCATGACGGGTGACAGTCTGGAAAGTTAATGACTCTTCAAATAATGAATTACATGTACCTTTAGGAACTTTTATGAAATTCCTAGCATCTGTAATCTACCCTTCCCTCTCCCATAAACTCAATTTTTTTAAATTGCTCTCTCCTCTGATAATGGTTGAATGGTCCATAATTATTCGTTACATTTAAAAAAAAAGTAGATAAAAAACAGGTCTCGTTGATGATGAAATTCCCAATTTTCTAGAGAGGGGAAGGATCCGACATCACTGAGATGGATATCACTGGTCATTAATCTAAACCTTTAAAGATCATTAATTTAATTCATTCATTATGATGAATATTCATTAAATAGATTTAATCAGTATACAACCATTATGACCATATTTATCATTAGTGTTTTATCCAAATATTTTGTACTGTTATATGTGACTTCATTCCACCTTGTATGCATTATTTTACAGGTTTTTTGTACTCCTTCCAATGATATCAAATTACCCACCTTAACAACCTATCAATTTTCAAAATTTGCTGAAAACATGATATGAGCTATATTACCAGCAGCATAGTTGCATGGTAAGTAGAAGAAATTAGGGTACAAACCAAACATACTTCATATTGTTCAAATCTTACTGCGAGTACAATATAATTTGTACAATTTTCTTATATTTTTATGGTGAATGTAGCAGTACCAAAAAATATATAAAAGTGCCTGCCCAAAACTTATTTCTTCAATACTTTTCTTCTTACCTTAATTGTTGTTCCCATATTAAAGTGAGGGCATACACTCAACTCCTGGGGATTATAGAGGGTCCCCTGCTTATTTTGGTGCTACTGGTGGAACATGTATGCCACATTTTTCCATTGTCATTTGCTACAGCATTCATTACGCTTTGTTTTATCAGATCTGTGTGACCCACCTTGTGAATTTGGCACTCGCTGTGTGGACCTTTCTGGGATAAGTTTTTGTTTGCTTGATACGGGTAGGTATTTACAAGAATACACTTGTTGTACAATATGAAAGACTAGTAACACCCAGAGGAGAGTATTTAAAGGATTAACTCAGCGGCAAGATTTATTTTAAAGTGGACTTTCAAAAGAAACAAATAGCAAAGAACACGCTCAAAATCATAAGCTTCCATTAGGGAAATATTCAAGTTTAGAACAAGATCTGTCTTTTTAGTGACGAAATGTCTGATATTAGACCTGTTGTGACATCACAGCCACACAATCGTCAAACATCTTTGTGTAGTTTGTTGTATCTTGAGGTTTGTGGCTTGAAAAGCATTGGATTTATCTAGCAATCAGTAAAACAAAATCAAACAAAGGAACTATAATTTACCACTTGAAGAATTTCTTATTTAAAGATAATTAAAAAACTAGGTTAATTTTTTTTTAAATACATTAGCAATTGTTGTGAAAGTGAGAATAAGGGCATCAACCTTATACATAAAGTTTTCACACTAATCGTTTCATAAACATTTGTTACATCTTGTATTATTCGGCTACAGCAGTAACGACCCATAACCTTCGATGTATAATAAGGTTTACGAGAGTTGAGGGACTAGACATTAGGAATAAGAGCACGTTAATTCTTGTAAAGTGTAATGAATGGATGTACTAAAATATATCCTTCCGGTTATCTTAAACTTTGGTCGCCTGTCATAATACTTGGTGGCAGCTAACGGAACTTTCGAACCACACCTTACTGAAACATATATTTATAAAAACTTGTTTCTTTTGTTTAAAAATCGCAAATGGAGACTACGAGTCGATTCCGGAAACTTAGGGTAATTCGTACATACCGTAGAACTTGCACTATCATCATACACCAAACTACCGTAGGCCTACACACTATTGGAATCAAGCCAAATTATTTTTGTACAACAAGCAGTGAAAAATGTCTCACTGGATAATGTTATGCAACTTGGTTGTCTTATCGTTGTGAAGGAAAATAAAATTAAGACTGCATTGAGCGGCAGACAACGACAAGTCAGGGCCTCTCTTGCCTTTCTTATTCAATTGATAGAACTAAAAGAGGTGTTGTAGTTGTAAAGACTGCTAGGTTTTACATGTATACTGAGCTACTGGGTGAGGTAGCCTTGAGCTTTGTTTGTCTTAAAATATCTTGGAAAACTCAAATATATTTTAAAGCTTGTAATGCAAATGAAAATAAAAGTGTGTCTTTCAAAGCTCAAGTAATTTGAAATCATCTACCCCTGCTACCCTATTTCTCTATATATTTCCCTCTATGAGCCCATTCTCTATACTAGCTTTAAATAGTCGAACATACTGTCCTTCCGACAGTTCTACTTAATATACTCATTAACAATGTAATTCCAAAAATTTGATAAAAAAGGGAAAATAGTATTGTATTACATAGTAATATTGATATTGATTTGAAAAAATACATTCATTTTTAAAAGGATTGTTAATTATTTGTAAGTTATTAGTCTACTAGTTTTTAGTATTAGTTAATGGTCCGACTTGATAGAAGGCAAAAATACAAACAGATCTGTGTCAAGAATACTTTGATATCTCTTTCTCTTCTGCAGATATTGAGTTGTGATACTTTTTATGAAATGACTGCTTAAGAAAGTCTACTGTACATTGATATAATTGTACAATGAATTGTACATTAAGTTGTGAAACAGTATGGTAAAGTGTGAGCATACAAAAATGTTTTTGATACATACTATTAGATTTTTGACACCTTTATTCAGAACTTTGGGAAATTAATTGATTAATTTCAACTCGAGAATAAAGTTTGTATCAGGTTAGATTATTGAATATTCAATGCTGATTGATATAAAGTCTGGTTATCTAATCTTCAGCAAGTTTGTATCATTTATTATAACTGATCATTTGTTACAGATCATTAGGAGTTCAAGGGGTCAAATCTGCATTGCGCCTGAGCCACATTCAAAGTTTATATGTTAACCATCACTGTGTTTTAATCAATTTTGAATCATAATGGTTGAACGGATGTCTCATGGTCAAGTTGAATCTCTAGTCTCATTTGGAAAAAAACTTTCAAATGAAGAGAAATTTTAAAATATAATTTACATTGAATATATAAACATAAATTGTGCTGTTGTTTCAGCAAATTAAAACCACAAACTAGCTGGAATTTATCTTTAGACCACTTATTCTGAATAAAATCTCCAATTAACCATGCAATTAATTCGTCACCAACATAGCGTAATACCTTGAAATGTAAAAAAACTTATACTGTTGATTCAATGATAAGGCAAATGTAAATTTAAACTTGGGTAAGTTGGTGCACTTGCCTCCCACAAGATTTCATGTATTGAATTATATGTATTACTTAAGAGAAGTTCATCATTTGCTCCCCACCCCCAACCATCTTTTGCCCCTCCAAATAAAATCTATTACAGCTGCCTATGATTGTAAATGTGATCTGCCTGTGGTTTTCAGTGTTAAGACAGTAGAGGAAAAGTATGACAGTAGTTATGGTCATGGTTATGGTAAGAAAACTTATATAGCGCACATTACTGCAAAACGATGCACTCAATGGCGCTTTACAAAAATAACTCTAATATAATTAAACAACTTAAGTGCTACAAAGAATCATAAATAAACATAAAAAGATATGTGAACTACGAGTAAAAATATAATTATGAAAAATACTGAATAAATGAATGGGTTTTCAAAGCCTTCTTAAACATTGGGAGGGTGGCGGTATTTCTAACATTAATAGGGAGGCCATTCCAGAGTGTGGGTCCAGCAACTCTAAACGAGCGGTCAGCAAACAATTTCTTTTGGGTAAAGGGAACATTAATAATGAGGGCGGCAGAAGACCTAGTGGCATAGGAGGATGTTTTAACATGGAGTAAGTCAGACAGATATGAAGGGGCTAAGTTGTTGAGACACTTGTAGACAAGAAGGAGAATTTTGTACTTAGCACGGGCCTGAACAGGAAGTATATGTAGACTGCGTAAACATTCTGTTGAACTATGGAATTTGGATTTCTTTAGAATTACTTTAGCTGTGAGGCTTTGTACTCTTTGAAGAGGTTGCAAGTAGGAAGAGGGTAGGTTGACAAATAAACTATTACAATAATCCATATGTGAAAAAATGAGGGAACTTGCCAATTTCAGTGAGGTAGCCTTATCTAGGTAACGACGTATCTTTTTTAGTTTGTACGAAGCAAAGGATGCTGCTTTAGCTTTTTGTGAGATGTGATGCTTGAGGTTTAGATTCGCATCTACAGTTACACCTAGTAATTTTACAGTTTTAGCCCTTTCTACGGTTACACCACCAATGGACAGTGAGGATGTGTCACACTTAACTAGCTGTTGAGTACTTCCCAAAACAATAAATTCGGATTTTTCATCGTTCATTGGTTGTATGTCATCTTTGGCGCAACCTTTCAATTTATGAGGGACAAAAACAAGGAGCGTTAGTCGTTATGCTCCTTAAAATTTAAAACAGTCAGACCCGACCAGATATATAAGCAGGTCGGATCTGAATTTTCCCCTTTATTTTCTTTATTCTGAAAACCACAAGTATAGGATCAAGTTTTCCTTATCAATGGCTCCATTGTATTCATTTCCTTGTTGGTCTTGGGTTGTTGTGGATGTTGCATGAAGCAAAATCTTTTCTTAGGAGAAATGGTCTGCCAATCATTCAAAGTTAATGCACATATTACCTCAGGCATATATGATGCACAGCTATTTTATCAACAGTTTGAAAACAAACTTTTCCCACTAAGACACATAGCACGGATGAGTAATTTCAATCACAAAAGTTCCTTGATTATTTAGCACTGGCTTTCTGTAATCTTATACACACAAATAACCTTAAGCTACTTGGCTGATGTGTGCATGGGAATGGCAGAAAAACATTCATTGTTTTAAGTGGAAACACAGTACACTGAACAAGATGTCGGGTTGGTAATTGTCATAACTGAATTTTCAGGGAAAACTCAGGTGTCGGGTGCGGATAGACTTAAAGAGAATCTTTTCAGCATGTGGTGTTGAGTATCAAATTAGCAAGGGATGAAGTCCTTATTGCATGGTTGAGCGGTTATTTTAATCAAGAAAAGTGGTGTCATTATCTGCTACAGTAAGTTTATGGTTATGATTTGCTTGAACAAATGTTTAAGGAGAAAGACAAGTCATGAATAATTTAGCAGGTGTTGGTATGACCTTTATGCACACGGTTTCTACTATTTAATTTTTGATTCCAAAAGTATGCATCAGTTTAATTGGATTAAGCATTCATTTACAAATTGCCTTTTTCTACGTAGTTAAATTACCCATGGAGTTACAGTATTTTTTCTTCAATATGTAATATTAAGTAGATTTATCATTAAAGGACATTATAAGAAATAAATGTGTTTTTTTTGTATTTTACTATTTAGTGGACATTACCGGACCAACAATTGTGGTTTGCTCTGGTAACATTGCAAGAGTCCTTCCATCTGGGCAAACCTCTCTCGTTATTAACTTCGCACCGCCGACAGCAACTGATGATTCGGATCGAGTAACATTAATCCCTAGTACAACAAATTGCATATCTGGTATTAGTTATTCTGTAGGAATAAGGACTTGTACTTACACATTCCAGGATCTATATGGAAATACAAACTTCTGTACCTTTTCAATTTCTGTCACAGGTTTGTATTGCTTGCATTTTGTATATTCATGATAAAAAATTGAATGACAGGAAGGGTCATATCTGTGTTACACTGTAACCTTCATTGGACCTGTATACAGGCCATTATGAGATATAGATCAGGTATAAGAACTAGTCCACATATCAGAAGGCCCATATACACCTGTCTCGTTTTTAAGTGGTTGGTACAAAGAGAATTAAATTCTGAGAGTGCAACTGTGAGTACATGTATATTAACAGTTACTGATGGTGGCCATAATTAATCAAACGTTGTCATTGTGAGTGCATGTGGGGGACCAGGGGTAAAGTCCTGTGATTTGAGGCATTTTTTAGATAACAAATTATGGCAGCTAACGGAACTTTCGAACCACACCTTACTGAAAAATATTTGGAAAAATTGTTTGTTTTAGTTAAAAACAGAAAGAAAAAAAAACAAAAAGAGCATTATCAAACTACCGTAGGCCTACATACTATTGGAATCAAGCCAATTTCTTTCTGTACAAGCAGTGAAAAGTTTCTCACTGGATAATGTTATGAAACTTGATTATGTTATCGTTTCGAAGAAAAATAAAATTAACACTGCATTGAGCGGCGGACAACGACAGACTAGCAAGTATCGGTAGCCTTAAATGCTTTTCAATGTAAGATTTCTAAAATAAATGTGAGTATTTACAGAAATTTCATTAATTTTTACTTTAATTGAATTCACAAAACTCCATACCATTACGGTACAAACATGGACACTTTTTAGATAGCCCTCCAGCATGTTTTGATTTTTCACACCCCGATGATTGGCCTAAATGGATAAGGCGATTTGAAAGATTCAAGGACGCATTCGACCTAAGTGAACAATCTGAAAAACACTAAACCAATACCCTAATCTATACCATGGGGATAAAGTGGATGATATTCTGAGTTCATTTGGAATAAGTGAATCGGACGGCAAGAAATATGACAAGGTAAAGGAGAAATTTGAATCACACTATATTGTGCGTCGAAATACTATCTTTGAAAGTGCAAAATTCAACCAGTGGAAACAACATGAGGGGAAACAGCAGACATATGTATCACACCATTGTACTGCCTAGCAAAACATAGCAAGTATAGATCGCTCAATTATAAAATGATTAGAGACCGTATTGTGGTTGGGATATTGGACACAAGACTGTCTGAAAGACTTCAGCTAGACGCCGAATGTTCACATACAATATGCCCTCTGTATATATTATGTCTGGCTTTATATAGTTGTATACATCTCTATATGTATATCAACTTTCTATAGGTATATCATGCTTTATATAGGTATATCATGCTTTATAAAGCCATATAAACTGTATATTCACATACAATATGTATATAATATATCTGGCTTTATATAGTTGTATACATCTTTATATGTATATCAATTTCATACAGGCATATCATGCTTTATATGAGGTGAATCATGCTTTATATAGCCATATAAAGCTGTATATACATAAACTATGTATATACTATATCAGGCTTTATATAATTGTATACATCTTTATATGTATATCAACTTATCTTTATATGTATATCAACTTTATTAGGTATATCATGCTTTATATATAGCCATTTCAATCTGTATATACACATAAAATATGCCCTCTGTATATACTACATCTGGCTTTATATAGTTGTTTACATCTTTATATGTATATAAACTTTATATAGGTATATAATGCTTTATATAGCCATACAAATCTGTATGTACATATAAAATATGCTCTCTGTATGTAATACATATGGCTTTATATAGTTGTATACATCTTTATGTATATCAACTTTATATAGGTATATCATGCTTTATATATAGCTATACAAATCTGTATATACACATAAAATGTGCCCTTTGTATATACTATATCTGGCTTTATATAGTTGTATACATCTTTGTATGTATATCAACTTTTTAAAAGGTATATTATGCTTTATAAAGCCACATAAATCTGTATATACACATAAAAATATGTTTATACTATATCTGGCTTTATATAGTTGTATACATCTTTATATGTATATTAAAATGATGTATCTACTAAGGTATACCATGCTTTATACAGCCATATAAATCTGTATGTACACATAAAATATGCCCTCTGTATATAATACATCTAACTTTTTTAAATAGTTGTAGAAATCTTTATATGTATCAACTTTTTATAGGTATATCATGCTTTATAAAGCCATGTAAATCTGTATACACATAAAATATGCCCTCTGTATATACTATCTCTGGCTTTATATAGTTGTATACATCTTTGTATGTATATCAACTTTTAAAAGGTATATTATGCTTTATAAAGCCACATAAATCTGTATATACACATAAAATATGTTTATACTATATCTGGCTTTATATAGTTGTATACATCTTTATATGTATATTAAAATGATATATCTACTAAGGTATACCATGCTTTATACAGCCATATAAATCTGTATGTACACATAAAATAAGCCCTCTGTATATAATACATCTAACTTTAAATAGTTGTATAAATCTTTATATGTGTATCAACTTTTATAGGTATATCATGCTTTATAAGCCATATAAATCTGTATATACACATGAAATATGTATATACTATATCTGGCTTTATATAGTTGTATACATCTTTATATGTATATAAACTTATCTTTATGTGTATAACAACTTTATTAGGTATATCATGCTTTGTATATAGCCATTTCAATCAGTATATACAATAAAATATGCCCTCTTTATATACTATATCTGGCTTTATATAGTTGTATAAATCTGTATATGTATATAAACGTTATATACTGAGTATATAATGCTTTATATAGCCATACAAATCTGTTTATACAATGAAATATTCCCTCTGTATATATTATATCTAGCTTTATATAGTTGTATACATCTTTATATGTATATCAACCTTGATGTATCTACTAAGGTATACCATGCTTTATACAGCCATATAAATCTGTATATATAAAATATGCCCTCTGTATATAATACATCTAACTTTATATAGTTGTAGAAATCTGTATATGTATATCAACTTTTATAGGTATATCATGCTTTATAAAGCCATGTAAATCTGTATATACACATAAAATAAGCCCTCTGTATATACTATATCTGGCTTTATATAGTTGTATACATCTTTATATGTATATACACTTGATGTATCTACTAAGGTATATCATTTTTTATACAGCCATATAAATCTGTATGTATATAAAATAAGCCCTCTGTATATATTATATCTGGCTTTATATAGTTGTATACATCTTTATATGTATATAAACCTTATATACCTACTGAGTATATCATGCTTTATACATAGCCATACAAATCTGTATATATAAATAAGCCCTCTAAATATATTATATCTGGCTTTATATAGTTGTATACATCTTTATATGTATAACAACTTACTAAGGTATATCATTCTTTATATAAGCCATATAATATCTGTATGTATATAAATTATGCCCTCTGTATATATTATATCTAGCTTTATATAGTTGTATACATCTTTATATGCATATCAACTTTATATAGGTATATCATGCTTTATATAGCCATACAAATCTGTATACACACATAAAATATGCCTCTGTATATATTATACCTGGCTTTATATAGTTGTATACATTTCTATATGTATATCAACTTTATATAGGTCATATCATGCTTTATATAGCCACACAAATCTGTATATATATAAATAAGCCCTCTGTATATACTATATCTGGCTTTATATAGTTGTATACATCTTTGTATGTATATAAACCTTTATATACTGGTATATCATGCTTTATATAAGCCATACAATTCTGTATATACACATAAAATAAGCCCTCTGTATATATTATATCTGGCTGTATATAGTTGTATACATCTTTATATGTATATCAACCTTTATATACTGTATATCATGCATTATATATAGCCATACAAATTTCTATATACACATAAAAGATGCCCTCTAAATATAGTGTATCTGGCTTTATATAGTTGTATACATCTTTATATGTATAACAACTTACTATATCTATATCATTCTGCTTTATAGAGCCATATAATTCTGTATGTACAAGAATAAGCCCTCTGTATATATTATATCTAGCTTTATATAGTTGTATGCATCTTTATATGCATATCAACTTTATATAGAGTATGTCATGCTTTATTCAGCCACACAAATCTGTATGTACACATAAAATATGTATATACACATAAAATATTTCCTCTGTATATATCATATCTGGCTTCATATAGTTGTATACATTTTTATCTGGCTTTATATAGTTGTATGAATCTTTACATGTGTTTCAACTTTATATAAGTACATCATGCTTTATAAAGCCATATAAATATTTATGTACACATAAAATATGTATATACTATATCTGGCTTTATATAGTTGTATACCTCTTTATATCTTAATCAACTTTATATAGGTATATCGTGCTTTATAAAGCCATATACTGTAAAGCTGTATATAACAATATCTGGCTTTATATAGTTGTATCATACACAGGGCATATTTTATGTGTACATACAGATTTATATAAACTGTATAAATATCTACATACCTTAGTAGATCATCAAGTGTATATACATATAAAGACGTATACATCTATATAAAGCCAGATATAATATATACAGAGGCATATTTTATGTGTATATACAGATTTGTATGGCTATATATAAAATATGATATACCTATACAAAATTGAAATACATGTAAAGATGTGTACGACTATATAAAGCCAGATATAGTATAAACAAAGGGCATATTTCATATGTATATACAGATTTAAACATGTATTGCTATATAAAACATGATATACCTATATAAATTTGATATACATATAAGATGTATACAACTATATAAAAAGATATATATATACAGAGGCATATCTTATATATGTATATGCAGATTGGTATGGCTATATAAGCATGATATACCTATATAAAGTTGATATGCATATAAAATGCATACAACTGTATAAATAGATAAGCCCTCTGTATATATTATATCTGGCTTTATATAGTTTTATACATTTGTATAGGTATATCATGCTTTATATAGCCATACAAATCTGTATATACATATGAAATATGCCCTCTGTATATACTACATCTGGCTTTATATAGTTGTATACATCTTTATATGTATATAAACCGTATATAGTTATATCATGCTTTATAAAGCCATATAAATCTGTACATACATATAAAATACACTCTATGTATTTACTATATCTGGCTTTATATAGTTGTATACATTTTAAATGTATATAAAGTTTATAGGCCTATCATGCTTTTATGTGTACATGTATAAATCTGTATATATATATATATATATATATATATATATATATATATATATATATATATATATATATATATATATATATATAGCATAGAATATGCCCTCTGTATATACTATATCTGGCCTTATATAGTTGTAGACATCCTTAAATGTATTTCAACTTGATGTATCTACTAAGGTGTATCATGCTTTACATAGCCATATCAATTTGTATGAACACATAAAATATGTCCTCTGCATATACTGTAACTGGCTTTATATAGTTGTATACATCTTTATATGTATTTCAAACTTTATATAGAGGTATATCATGCTTTATATAGCCATATAAATTTGTATGAACACATAAAATATGCCCTGTATATACTATATCTAGCTTTATATAGTTGTATACATCTTTATATGTATATAAACCGTATATAGTTATATTATGCTTTATAAAGCCATATAAATCTATATACACAAAAATATGCCCTCTGTATGTACTAGTTCTAGCTTTATATAGTTGTATACATCTTTATATAGTTGTATACATCTTTATATGTAGGCTATAACAATTTATCTTTATATGCGGTAAATGTCAGGTCCTAGCAAACCACACTTTCGCAGTGAAATGATTGGGAAATGGCAATTGGGACTGAAATTGAATCGCTGATACTGAAAGCTGTTCTTGAGCCGAGACACTGGTCCGAGAGCAAATTACACAATGATTTGCTTAGAGGGTCAAAACATCAATAAATGGAGGGGAAAATATACATTCTTTTCACTATACACATAATTCAAACATCGATCGAGAGAGATCGATCGATTGAGAGACAATACAGTCAGAGAGACAAACGGAGGGAGAGGCAGGAGCATTGCTTGAATTGATTCCACTTAAGATAACAAAAGAGATGAAAGCAACGTATCTTTTATTAATCTTAAATTTCTGCCTCATATTAATAATGTACAAACGCAGTTTCATGTTTTTCGCCGAGGGATTATGTTCAAACATGCCAATGACAGTTGCATATCTTTTTTTTTTCTTTCACAGAGCCGCCGCGAGAATCGTGAGGCAAACTTATATCTCGACAAATTATGCCGAGCAAGTAACTTGATACTAAAATCTCCCGATGATATCTATGGGGAAATACGTTGGAATCAAAATAGTAGATCAATTTCACGAACCAATAATTCGCAACTATTTGTCCTCCTCAAAAGTGCATGGAAATGAACAGCTTCATGGAGCATCAACCAACTCGGAATTTTCGTCTGAACCAAATGAAAGTCTCTTAAGAGAACCTGTCCTACTTTGTGCATCGCCTGCCATGACGTCATAGTAACAAGCGAAACAGATGAACTTCTCTGATTTACATT
>JAIGNY010000361.1:0-205912 GCA_020152595.1 Chiridota heheva | reverse complement strand
ACCCTCCAACCCTACGGGGAAAACCCAACATCAAAGCACTTTAAAAAGAAAATCCAAGGAAAACCCCAAAAAAGAACATCAGAACACTCCCCGTAAGGGCCGGGACGTCGGGCCCGGGGTGTTTTATTTGGGGTTTAAAACCCTTTCCCAACTTCTTAGTAGAGCTGTGAAGGTTTAAGGATTTTAGAAAACGTGTACACGCCAAAAAAATGTTATGTACACGCGTTTAGTACCGTAATTTTCGGAAATACCCCAAAATTGCTAAAAATACGAGGCGAAAAAAAAGAAAAAAAAAATCCCCCAAATTGGAAAAAGTACTGACTGCATTGCCCAAAAAAAAGCAAAATTTTTTGTTTTCCCAAATCGTAAAAAATTTTAAATTTTACAGTATAAATCATTATTTTATGGAAAATATCGGAAATTCAGTTTAAAGAGCAGATAATTTCCTTTAAATTCCATTTAAACTCAACATCGCGTTATTTTTTTGGTTTCGCTACGGCCCAAAAGTCGGAAATCTGACCTCGTTTGACCTAAAAATTTTAAAACATTGCGGACGTCAAAATTTTTTAAATTTTGGCTCGAAATTCAAATGCAATGTAGGGAAACATCAAAACAAAATTTTTACCCTTTATAAGTCAAATTAACTTAAATGATTAAAATTTATGGAAAATATCATCAAAAAAACACAAACAGCCAAACCCCTTTATGTATATGATATACAACGGGGGAAAAAATAAGGTCAAGACCTACCACGTCCGATCGAATATCCCGATGGTCAAAAATTAAGGCCCAAATTATTTTTCCAAAATCAACAAAAAAATTTTTATAGTTTAAAATTGTAGGAAATTTACTTCGCCCAAAAAAACTAATCGACAGGGGGCGGTTATGCTGTGAACGGGGGTTCAAAAAACTTTATGAAAGTTTTTGGGAACGTTAAACACCCCGTGTGATGGCCCGCCATTTTAAACGCTGAATATTCAACATATATGACCAGTTATTTGAATATTAATCATCATTACACTGGTTTCTACCCAGTGCATTTGGGGGAGTACACGGGTTTCCCTATATAAAATTGGGGCGGGAAGCCGGGTTTCCCAAACTCCAAGGGGGGAATTCAATTTTTAAAAACGTTTTGATAAGGGCAAATTAATTTTGGGATAAAAAAATTAAAACCCCAAAATGAATTTTCCTGGTACATTTTAAAAATTATGGTGAACACTTTACAAATAACCCAAGTTTTTAAATAAAATAAAAAAGACATAATAAAGGTTGGGTAAATTTGGGTTGGGGGTTATATGGAGGTTCAGTCGGTGGGGGGTTAAGAAAAAATTGGATGAGATAGTAAAAAGAAAAGAGAAGAAATGGGGTTTAAAACCCCTTGACGAGAAGGGGGGACATTTTTTATATTTTTCCCCCAAATTGTTTTAAATTTGCAACTGGGCTTGCAAAAATTTTAAAAAGTTATGGTTTCCCGACCAGGGGCAAAATTGGTCAACTGACCGGACCAGTGGCCCAAAGGCCCCGGGTAAAAACCGCTAATCGACTTTTCCCCTTTTGGCCCTTGGCCCATTTGACTAGCTAATGAAATTTTTTTTTCAGGAAATAAAACAAAAAATTTGTATGCTTCATGCAAATGAACAATAAACATTATGAACGTTCTTTTGGGTGGAAAAGGCGAAGGCCCCGGTCATTTTACCGGGACCGGTATTTGGTATTTTCAGTCCGCCCCTGGTTTCCCGCCCCTCATATATGGTCCCAAAATGCTTTTTGGCAGTTTAGAAAAAATTGTTAGATCAAAAGTGGGTGGGGAAATTTAAAACCCAATTTTGGGGGGGGAGTACATATTGCTTCTCATCTCCCTTTCCCAATTTCCCTCCACTTTTTTTAAATTTTGTTCATAAAACCAAAATGTAACGTCAAAGAACCCCATGGTGTTGCCCTTTAATACTTGGTCCGGGGGATACATTATCTTTCCTCTTGCAAAATAGTAACAATGGATAACATAGGAGAAAAAGGGCACAGCCAGTTTTAAAAAAAAATTTTGGCGGTGATGGGGAGGGGAAGGGTGGGAGGAAGGAGGGTGACTGGGGAGGGGGAAGGTGATAAGGAGGGGTGATGGGTAGGGGGAAGGGGTGAGGAGAGAAAGGTGAGGAGGACAATTGTGAGAAGGGCCAACTGTGATGTCAATAGTCCAGGAATTACAAGGAAAGGTGGGCGTTTCAGCCATTCCCAGTCATTTTGGAGAGGTTGAGAGGGAAGATCCTTGTTGCAATGGTGGAAATAGGCCAAACAAAGGAGAGGAAATATTACTTGGCAATACTCACATAGAACAAATACATTCTTCCATAAACCTTTGCATATACACTCACTTTCCTTGGGATGCCCACCACAAGACAATGAAGCACCAGGTATCATTTTCTAGTCTGTAGAGACTTGGTTCAGGCTTGACCCTGAATCTTGGGCTAAATAACCATCTGAAAAAAATCAATGAGGATGGGAGCTAAAAAAAGAAGTTTAAATCAGTTTAATTAGTTCCAAAGAATTATCTTTTTTTTTCACCAGTTATTTATAGCTTAAACAAGGTTGCCAACACAATGCTAAAACAGCTACAGAAAAACTCAAAATACTTTAAAAAGGCAATTCAGGATGAGGTTAACTGGCAATGGGTGCACTGATATTGATTCAAACAATACAGAGGTAAAATTAGCACACCAATACCTTCAATGACTTTAATGACCTCGATTGACCATCCTTACATCCACCTTTGGAATACTTTAATTTAAGAAAAGCAATAAATAAGACACAATGGAGACAGATTAAACAATAATAACTCTTGTTATCTTCAAATGCAACAAAATAAGAACCAATAAAAATACATCTGTATCAAGTTAACCTGAATAAAGGGTAGTGCTTATGTAAGTCTATCAATACACAATGTAAATATAAACAGCTGGCAAAAAACTCCACATCAAGTGTGTATTACTGTAGTTTTTATTATTATTTGTTATAAATATAACAAATCTGACACTTCTATCAAAATTAAATGAAATGGCACTTCCTCATATCACACAGCCAGCTCCAATTTATACAGTATATGTCACCCAGACAATATACAGTATGTCACCCAGACAGTCTTAGATATATACAATATGTCACCCAGTCTTTAATAAATACAATATGTCACCCAGAAAGCCTTAGGTATATACAGCATATGTCACCTAGACAGTCTTTAATAAAACAATATATGTAACCCAAAACTGGCTTTAATATGTCACCCAGTCTTTACTACATACAATATAAATGGACTTTTCCACTTATACAAATAGAAAACCAGACAGATACAAACAAGGCAAAACTTTATACTATGACTACTTTGCATAGGAAGCCCACAAGTGATAAATCATGGTACTTTTTAGAAAAATAGACACATTTTCTCATTCTTTACTGTTCATATGTACATTTATAGTTGTAAAACTGTACATAGCTAGTATATGTCAAAAATAAACTGTACAGTTTAAAAGGTACAAACATGAAAAGCACAAATATTATGCTGTTAGTCGCTACCAACACTTCAAACATACTACAAATGTACACAGCTTTTTTTTTTTTTTTTACACAGCTGCATTACAAAATAACTTTAAAAAAAATAACATTCATGTGGCTATTGTACACACCAACTCACTTTTTTATTGTAACATTAATTTATGGGCAGGCTCAGGTCAGTACAAGAAAATGTAAAAGTTGTTGTATTCTGAATTTACAGCTCTGTTTGTAAACAACTTGAAAACTGTCCATAGAAAAGTAATCAATTATGTCCTCCAAGGTACAAGTAAGAAAGAAAGACACTGATTGTAAGATCTTTATCATTTGAATAACATGTGTTTCTTTACCAGCCAATTACATTTGGAGAGACAAACTTTATTTGTACTTTTCACAATTCTCCACAATCATCCGCAATTCAATGATAAATAATGAAGACATCATTGCTAATCCAACTGAATGTATATGGCAAACAATAGTCTTTAGGCTAACTGCCTCCAGCACTTTAAATTTGTCCATGCCCATAGCCACTTGCAGGACCCATGCCACTCATTTTCCGGAATGTACTATCTGGACGGCCCTTGGTTTCAGTAACCACTTTCAGGATTTAAACTGGACATCACTTATCTTCAATGCTACTAACTGATCACCAATGAAAACAGTAGCAGATCATACAACATCTTGGGAGGGAGGGGGTGAAGGGGGCAGAGTGGCATTCAATAAAAGCCCAGCAATGGTTAATGAAATGACAGGTCATGACATTTTCACTTTTTGACATACTTACCAATGGCTGCTAAAAAGAGTTCCTGTAATAGTTTTTTGGTTAAAAATATTAAAAACCATTTAGTATTTAGCATTCATCCATCACTGTACTGATGCATATGTACCTGTGAAATAAAAAAATTAAAAAAATGTTTGAACTCACGAGAAAAATCATACTGTACATAAACTATTATATACTATATATATGAGCTGCTAAAACTGAAAGTGCTCAAGGGATTAGAGGAAAGAATACAAAGCCATCATTGGCACGTAAGTTACTGTTTGCTGGAATGGTTAACTTCTTCTATATATAAAGAAAACAGCAAGAAAAGACTTTGGTACCTGTAAAATAATAAATCAATATAATGAATGTTCTTAAAAACTTTATTCTTTCTAAATTTGTATCACATGCATTTTTTAAACAAAGAAAAATGAATACACTGTACATTAAGGCAGGCATTTGCTGGCATCAGATATGGCAAATGAAAACATACTGATCTTTGGCACACATGATATATAAAAAGTAAAAAAGGGATCCAAAAAGTGGTGAATGTTATATGTCTCTAGAAGTAATACAGTTACTGGTATGGTAAAGCTTTTAAAATAAAAAAGGGAAGTAAAGCTTTAGCACTTGTAAATAGCAGCTTCATGGCAAAAATAAAAACACCTAGTAAGCCTCGCAATACAATGTCTCAAACAGCGCAAAACTGAAAGTCAATAAAAGGCAGGCAAGTACTTTAATCTGTGCTTTACTTCATAGGAAATAATTTCTGATGGCCCATTTGCATTGCCCATCATATATACACATTAACATTTTAATACAATTTTAATACTAAAATTCATGGTTTCCATTAATCTGGAGTTTTGATAGAATTGTTACCTGATACAGCAATATTTAAATACAATTTTAAAACGTAAAACTATGAATTAATGTACAAATAAGCCTTCAAAATATAATATTTAGGTTCTAACTCATGGGAAACTTTAGATGATACTGTAAAGATCACCAGAATCAATAATCATCTCAACCTCAACTCCTCTTCAAAGTCATTTTGTTCCTCGCAATCATCATTGTCAGCCACACTGATATCTCCTAAAACATTGGGACCCATAACTGATTCATTGGAACTGAAATGAGATTCATCTGAGGTAACTTGGGAATCATCTGAGAGTAAAAGCTTCTAGGTCTTACTAGTTATTATACACATCCTCAGTGCAGGCTGAGCATTGGGATTGCCAAAATGACAGGGAGAATACTGACCTTTGGTGTAATAATAAATACACCAAAATTTGGAGCTTCGTATTCATTAAGATCCATGGAGGCAGCCAATTTTAATTGTAGTGATAACGTTAAGTCAATGGGGATTTTTAATGAGAACGCAGGGGTATTTTTTAAACGAAAAACCAATATTAAATGAATATTCATTAGATTTAACCGCAGACTTTTCAATTTCATTGTGGACTTCGCGATAGAATAACATAAGACTTCCGTTGACTTTAAACAACTCCTCTCGACACAGGATTTCATGATGGCTCAGTCATAGCTGATACCATGTACATATATCATACATGTTACTATTACACAATTAATACTTGTCTCCTTTAGTAAAATCCTATTCATATAACGTTAATACAAGTTCAAATGGCGGCGTTCATGGACCTTAATAATTACTACGAAGCTCCAAGTTTTGGTGTATTTTCTTACTACACCAAAAGTCCAGGATTCTCCTTGACTGACGAGGGCGGTTATAGATTAGGTAATAATTCCTGTTTTTTTTAATTCACACGTTGTATAAAATTGATGATTGAAAAAATAACTTACTTTTTGATATAGTTATATTACTAATACACTTTTTCAATAAAACTTTCCTAAATATTTACTCTATTTAGCACCACAACGGGATAAAGTTCTCTGAGATTCATATTTTGGTCGTCATTTTCACCGCACGTTTGTGATTAATTATTCAATGTTCGCAAATTTTTTTTAGAATGTTCCACTAAACTGCAAGTTGATTTTTTCACCGACAACATTTAAATCTTTGCTCATATAATTTATTAAATAGTTTTGCTAAAAAAACTGTGTGGAAAACATATAAAACATCAAGAAATGTTTAGATTATATAAATTGTACTTTATAAGTATTATCTTAATTTTTTTCCTTAAATAATCTAAAATATATACCCTAAAATATTATAGCCACGATGACAGTGTTTTGGAAGTGACTGTACTTTAAAGAGCTTCATCAGCAATTTTACGGAAAGAAAAGTAATCCAAAATAATTCAATAAAAATAACTAAAATCACCTTAAAAACAGTTTTTGAAGACATGAATGGGCTTCAAACATTGATTTTAATCATTGTGGGCGAAAAAGAAGATAGAATGGTTTTGTTTTCATTAAGATCTTAAAACTGAGATTTTCCTATACTTTAACACCTCGCTGAAAATAGTACGGGAGGGTATAGGATTTTGTAGCACCTCGGATGGCCAGCCATCACTAACGGCAGCGCAGCCATACTAACACACTGGCATCAGTCCGACGGTACTACAGGGAATACTAGGTCTTACGTAGTTATTATACACATTCCTCAGTACGGGGTTGACATTGGGATTGCCATACGGCCAGCCACCACTAACGGCAGTCATACTAACACGGCTGACATCAGCTCGACGGTACTACGGGAAGCTCCACTATTAGGCCTAGGTCTAAAAACAGATAATTTGTTTTTTCTAATGTAAATTTAAAAGACATTGTGAAACTGAGGCATACCCTTGCTGCACGTACAGGACAAGTATAGACAATTCATTAGTACTGATAGTAATGATATGCCTAATGGCAAATTGCCAATGTTAAATCTGTCTTAAGAAGAGTTAGCATGCACTTGTAGGCCTAATGTCATTACAGCCTGGCTAAAATGATAAGCGTATTCGTTAGGGAACAAACACTGAATACAGAACTGAGGATTTGTAAGAATAACAAAACAGGAAGAAGAAAAACTAAGCCCGAATGTTATACTAGGGCTCTATATAAACATCAACTGGCATAAAATTGCATGATGGTTAGTATTGCACCTTCTCGACCCTAAGCTCCTGTATTAATAGGTACGATAAAATGATGTAGGTACTTGACAACACGTTAGGGCTGCACAAGGGAGCCTCAAACCGGGAAGTCCCACAAAAATATTAAATTGACAAGAAACATCACACTCAACAAGGGAAAGTAAGATTGAACGATAATTTAAAACTTTCGGCCGTTACATTTGGTATTATATGCAGGTCCATATCTGGCTGTCTATGAGAAATTCACAAACCTAAAAGTGCAGACTCGCCACTCACCTCTAAAGCATCCGATGGAAATGAGATTGCAGTTAAAAATGCACCTGCTTGATCGCAAAATGTGCTGGAATATCCGTAACTCCTACACGCACTTCATATTCAACACCTCTACTTTCCACAGGTAGCTGTAATTTTGATTTGACGTCACTAAATCTGGAATATTCAGTACCAAAACTGACTGATAATTCTAGGTAGCTCAAAACTGCATCTTCGGAGTTACTGCAAAACGACTTCCGTCAGCTGTAAATGTTTAATCAACATGGATAACGGCGGTATAGCGAGGTCAGATCTCCTACTGTCAAAGTTCTGTGAAAATCTGCATAGGCCTATGATATACCCTCGCCGTAAACATTTCAAAACTACGCCACAACCACTGGTGAAGTTTTAAAATATCAGTCCTCGGAAAAATGGCCGCCATCTTTGCGACGCATGCAGAATTTCAGCTCTGTTAAAACCTTTTTCTGTTTGGTTATTATGCAATATTTTTTCTTTCTAGCAAAATTTATTTGACTCATCAGGTAATATTTACATGTAAATGTACTGATTGTCATGATTCAAGTATTTTTGGTCGATTTAACAGCTTGTAAAACGGGCCTTGATTGCATGGAATTTAAAGCCTTTTGGCCTAACACTAGCCTATTGTTAGTTTCACTGTTTACTGCTGCACATTCGCGGTGCATTTTACCAAAGTTAGATTACTCAGATTTTGGCGAAATCAAAGTGCATAATATCCCCATTCATTGGTGATTACTGCGCATTTGTGATTCGCACATTTAAAAGGATTATGCTAATAGGATTAGCAGTTTGTCAAAAGTCATTGATTGGAATTTTGTCAGCCGAATGTGTGTGTGATTTGAATCATGAATATTGATTTTCAACGGCAAGACACTATAATGTATGAAAAACGATTACTCGCAATAAAAGTATTTAGTAAACGTTTACAAGATTTGCTAGCGTGTAGCGTGTACACGCTAAACGGTCACAACTCTACTCTTAGACACAACATCAACTGAAAAATCAACATTCCTAATGGATACTGGAGAGTGCACACCGTGATAATCCATCATCAGCAGGGGACTCCTTAGTAAAATCAGACACAAAGTAGTAATTCAAAACCTCAGCCATATCCTTACCACTATTGATAGTAACACCATCATTCCTGAAGGGGACCAACAACCTCCTCGTTTTTATGTTTTGAGCGAACATAAGAATGAAACGACTTAGGATTAATCTTAACTTCTTTTGACAAACGTTTTTCAAAAAACCTTTTAGTATCTCTATCAAACCTTTTTGAACTGTTCATGATCCTTATACGCAGCAAGCTTCGTAGGATACCCACTGTGTTTACAACAACGCCACAACTTCTTCTTTTTCCGAACAGCCTGCAAAACCTCCCGAGACCTCCACACTGGCCGATTACACCTACAGACTTTCTTTAATGGGACAAACCTATTAACACCTCCAAAACTATAGTTTAGAAAACATCCCATGCTTTAGAAGGATCTAAGTCACGGAGCAAAAAGTCCAATCTAATGACAAATTATCCAGAAGTGCAGTAAAGTCAGCTTTCTTAAAATCTAAAACCAGTCTATTGGCTGAAGAAGCCTTTTTTATCAACCCAAGGCGCTGTTCGAAAATCAGTAGCGAAGGATCTCGCACAAAACGCAACTTTTCAGTTTCCTTCATTAAACCCGCGCCCAAAACGTAAGTGAACGGCTCAATATACTAGTATTGATTATAGGGCCATATATTTATTTAGTAGGCCTACCTAAAAGTGTTCCATGACAATAAAAGGCATTGTCAAAATTTGACCTGAGATCATCGCGGAAAGGCCTAGTCATTCTAGAACGTAGTCGAAATTCATCTACGTTTCTATGATAAGCCAATGCAGCAGTTTCAACGTTATAAGGTATAGGCCTACAGTGTTTTGTGACTGTGTATAGTAGCCATGTAGTGGATAGGCCTATAGCGTATATGCCTACTACGGTCTCGCGACTAACGTTAGGCCCCTAGACCTACACCGTTTACTTACGTCACCGGTTACACTGCAACTACTGTACTTACGACATAACAAATTCTAGTTAGTTTCTCCTGTTATTGCTGTTAATCCTGTAACTTAATCAAAACATGTTGGTAATTCCGAAATTGTTAAAACTTAGTCAAAATGTAAGCCAAAATTGTACACTCAAGTTTCAGTTCAACCTTATGCTCTTAAAACTTTGTCAATTAGTCCCCAGCCAGTCAGCCCGGGAATAATTTCAAAACGCTAACAGACAGGCTAAGTAATCTCTAACTTCAAACCGGCCAAAAGTCGATGACTGAACGCGCAAACTATAGACCTAATTCAATAAACGCAAAATGACGTCATCCGGAGGCACTTTTGTAAACAAACTAAATTTTGGTACGCAAAGCCCAGCGCAAGCTACCAGATCGTACGTACAGTACACATCGCAGCGAATCAACGACGACGAGTGAACACACAATTACAATGACGGGTCGTCGCCTGCGTATTCGGTTATGATAGTAACAATGCTATCACGAGACGCTTAATACGACCCGGACGAGAACACAGGTACGACATACGGACAGACATAACATCGACAACCAAGTCAATGTCCACGGCCTTTGATACCCAGTTGTGGTGCACTGGCGAATCAACACAAAAACGTAAACAAATAAACTAGATTCGGTGATTGATCCAAGGCAAATTTTGCCTCTAAAATGCTTGACTTATTAAAAACCGTACATATTCGACTAAAAAAAGAACTGTTATTTTATTCTGGAAGCCTAGTTTGGCGTCATAACCACAATTTTAAATCAATTCTTACGAGATAATAGGCCCAACTTAAAAATGTTAGCGAACTTTTTCCTAGAGGCTATATTTAGAGCCGATATTCGATAACGCCGAACTTCTTACAGTTTTATCGTTACAAGCTACATGTATAGCTTAAGTAGGCTTACTGTAATGTTAGTGTACTTCATTTTTGCTGAAAAAAAGAAACCAACAATTAAAAGAACAACAAGTGTAGATTTCGTTCATAGATTTTGATTAAATTCTTCTTTATAGGCCTAAATTAATAACAGGCCTAGGCCACATAGTGAGATAAACATCTCACTCAGTATGCCCTACATGCTGCACACTCAGGCTACTTGCAATACTGTGTACAGCCGATGCATACAGTGATGTTATCTGACTAAGGCCTACACAGTATTCAATTTGTGCATGGCATAAGATATATTACTAACGTTACTACTAACAAATACTAGGCAAGAAATTAGAATAGAACTTTTAAGATAGGGCAGAGGTATTTAGGCCTCGAAGTTAGACAAATATTAGTCAGATAAACATCTGACCGCAGTATACGCTATAACCATTACATAACTGCGAATACTCGCTCAGACATCACCCTATGCATCTAACGGTGGAAACCGCTACATTGACTCATCATAGTCGCGTCGCAGAATATTTGCGACGCACTCCTGTTTTGATCATTTTCCAAGAAATTTGTACTTTTTTCACCTCATTCATTTTAACCTGCAAAAGTTAAGCTACATAACTAAAAAGCTTCTAGTACATACAACCTAATCTTAAAAACTTGGGCACATAAAAGTATATTTAAAAACTATGAACTAAACCCGTAAAAGAAGAAACTTTCATTTACCTCGGTTGCCACCTTCTCAGAGTCGTGTGCGCCAAGTAAATGTACCTAATTACAAATTATATCGAACATCAGCCATGCCAGCATAACGTAAATGTTGAACGCGGGCGTAAAAATAAGTCTAAAACAAGTGCACACATCGATTAACTGTACTGATTGAGGATAGCATTAGTAATCATGGCATACAGGAAATATTCAAGACATCTAATTAAGGAAATAAATAACAAGTGTACATTTATTTTTTTGTATTTGTTTTGCCAAATGCGTCCTAAGCAACTGGAGGTGGCAATCAAAATAATGTATGGAGGATACTTTCATGCAACTGTGTGGCAACCGAAAGCGCCACAAATTTAAGTGAAGCCAATAAAATTTACTTAAATTTTAGGCCTACTGTCTTACATTATCAATTAAATTTGTGGTGAAAACTATTATGAGGTGTACTGAAAACTAATCAAAGATGCACAATAAAGGAGTTTCTTGTATAGTGTAATGTTGTTCCCAATCATTGGTTTCATTCTCGTATAATTGCACGCGAAGTAGACAAGGAGTGAGTCAAGAAGAGAGAAGCATGGTTATAAAACTTTGGGTATGCATGCATCTGAAAGTGAAGAAGCACAAATGAAAAGAAATAACAGGTTTGATGCCGAAAACATCAATTTTAAAACATAATATTGCCTTCTGTTGATCGTTTTGGGGTTTTTTCAATTCAAATTGTAGTCGTATACTTATATAAATATATATAGACAGAAAAACCATTCTAAATTGTCCCGATTTATTTTTCGTCGGATAAATTTGTCTAACACCCCCTGCGCTCGAAGTCTAGTTATGCCCCTGCGTGCACGATTGAGCAGAGGACATAATTAATCCAGAACAGAATTACAACTTGCGAATTGCAGGTATTTATAACACTTTAATGGAACTAGGCTCCTTTTTCCTGTTTCAGATCCTCATTACAAATATTAAATACAGAAAGTGCCCGTACTAGATTGTCTACTCTCATTGGCCTGAATTCCTTCCATCTCCCCTGGGTATTGCTGAAAGCGCAATCGCACCTCCTACCGCAACTAAAAATTAATTTAATTTCAATCGGCCTGAAAATTGCTGATGGCCCTTTCCTTTAATATTAAAAGTTAGAGAATCAGAGTAGAATTTCTTGGACAAAGTTAGGTCCGTATATGTCGAAATACGAGAAATGAATGCACCTGAAAGTCGATCCGGCGAGACCAAACTTCATTGTTAACCAGTGCTTATGCTACATTCAGAATGTTTCGAATTTATCTTTGTGCCGACTTATTCATGTACACTTTGTTAAAACTAAATATGAAAGGAATTTAAGTTCCTTTAAGATCAATTCACCATACAGAACTTCAATATTGTAAATACTTGAACCCCCTCCCCAAAAAAAAAAAAAAATATTTAAAAATTGAGGGCGGTAAATATTTGCCACAATAGAAATAATAATGATAACGGAAATGGCCAATGTATCGTCCTCGCTTCAAACGCCACTGAATTTGTAAACGGGTGAGGGATTCATAGCAAAATTCGGTCGATGGACTCACGTCCTTTCTCCCCTCCCCTCCTCTCTTCTCCTCTCGGGATTAATGGGCCCATTGACTATTTCCACACCGTCCGAGATTAGTTTGGTTGTGATTTATCTAACAACACGCTCAATGAAATGTTAGGTGTTCTGTCCCCTCCTGTTTTTAATCCCGTCTGTCTTTTGCTATTTTCGTTATTTGGAATGTTTGCGTCAAAGTGTTGATGAAATATGATATCTTTGAACATGCGTCCTGATCGCTCATTGGGCGAAGGTCTTAAATCACCAACCCAAAAATAGGTTTTGTTTTTAAACATTCCTTGTATGCTGGCCACTCATGCTTGTAGCCGGGATGGGATGGGGAGGGAGGGGGACAGAGGGGGGTTAGTCGTTATACAGAGCGAACGACCCCCTTTTGTTGGAAAATGCCTTTCTAAAAGAAAAGAAAAAGCACCTGGAATTTCAAAGTTTGTTGTCCTGTTATACGAAAAACGAACCCCGTTTTCAAATTCATGGCTATGGTCCTGCCCTGGTTCGGCGTAGATATAAGATAGCTGTTTTTGGACCGTGAGAACAAAGTTTACAGGAATGCAAGTGAATTCAGCAGTTCAGAAGGTTGCCGATCCAACTTATTATTTTATTTTAATCTTCTCCTAAAATTAATCTTTTAGCATACTTCTCCGAGAGTGTGGTGTTTTAAATTATCTTCAATATTTCTGATGAATTTAACATTTGATTTAAGAAGTGTTTTGGATTAGGCCTACTATATATTCGGAATACAATCGGCAAGATAGAGTAAGTTGATTATCTTTTCTTTGGAGTTTCCCTTTTTTCACTTTGTCCTGTGAAAGTTCAGCGCGAAAATACATACAACAGGCCAATGGCAGACTGGGAGTTAGAATTTCATCGGTCGAGGTGCCATGACGGACTGAATGGGGGAGTCTAAGCCACTCCCCCTCCCGCGCGGGCCGCCCCGCCGGTTTTTTCACGCTTTGTGAGGCATATTAGACATTATTTGAAGTGAAGGGGGTACTAGGACTAGGGGAAGAGGGGGGGGGGCATCGGTCATTGACCGATTGACCAACTAGCCAGTCCGCCCTGAACATACAAAATGAATCATGAAAACAATTGTTTGGACGTGATTCTTCCATTCTTGAAATAGTCTCGCTGTGAAAGAGGAAAAATACTTTACAGATATTTCGAAATTGGTTATCTTTTCTTTCTTTTTTCATGAAGGATCAAAATTAAAGCGTATATATATATACCAATAGTGCTACGAAATGTGCGAGAGTATGATCACAAATGTGTCACGATCATATTTAATACCAACTATAAAATGTAAATCGTTACACGTATCTTAAAAATTCTGATGACAGAGCCTGAATAGTATTAAAACCTCAATTGCGATTTTATTCTTTAATGAAGACAAGGATTAACTTTTGAGTTGAATGGTCTATTGTCAACTTGTATTGATTTTATAGACTGATAGACAAGGGCAGACGCAAATCAGATGCGATCGCGACTTTTTCCCGACGATTGCAAACTTGCGCTTCATTGAAAATTCGGTGTATGAAAGTGGACGCAAATGCGACGGGAGACACATTTAAGGACTTGTTTCCGACTTTTTTTTTTCTTCCCCAGTTGTAAAAACGGACGTATTTTGGCCCGATGCAATTGTCACTGACGGAACAGTATTGTACGCCACTGAATTCGTAAACGGGTGAGGGTTTCGTGATAAACACACTGGACCCAATTTTTCTTCAAAAATCGCGTAACACAGCCTACCAGAACCCTTCGTAAAACAACAGAAAGCTTTTTGGGACCTTCCATGATCTGCATTGCACTTCTAACACATTGCACACCAGAAATACATCAATAGTTTCTTGCAAAAGTATCCTTATCTTCAGATCTTACTGTCATATTCTTTCTAGATTAAACGTTCTTCAGAATTACTGCTCAGGAAATACTGTTCCACCAACAAAACAGGTTTCTATAATAATTAATCCATTATGTTAAAAATTACTGCAGTGCCATCTATAGCCTTATAAGAATCATGCGGCGCATCGGCGCGGCCGCGGCGGCACGTGCGCCCAGTTCGCTGGCGTTATATTCATTACTACGCGTATCGGTGTTGTGCACCCCATTAAAAAAAAAAAAAAATGTTCAAAGAGGGTACGGTCAGACGGTTGAACTGAAAGAAGTGTACAATATTGGCTTACTTTTTTACCCATTTTCAAGCATTTTAGGATTACCGGCATGTTTAAATTACTTACAAGATAAACAGCAATAACAGGAGAAGTGAACTACATAATGTGCCGTAATTACAGTAATTACTGTGTAACCGGTGACGTAAATAAACGGTGTAGTCGCGATTTTAGGACCGAGGCGGTTTCCACGTTAAAACAGATAGGACGGACTCTGTATTGCATGTAGTGCGTAGCATGTAGGGCATACAGAGGGAGATGTAATCTCACCAGGGTAAAGCATACTTATTCCGTCAAAACAACTAAATATATTCGGGCAAAAAGGGGTCCAAATAAAGAAATATCTAACGAAGATCTAAAGAATTGATTTTGAACAGTCAGAATACATGATTTCTTTTTTATCGGAAATCTTTATTTTCGGGAAATCTCTTTCAATTTTCGTGGAATTTGCTTCAATTTTGGCACAATATCTTCATTTCCGTGAAATTTGCTTCGGTTTTCGTGCAACTTTCTTCAACATTTTCAGGAAGATTTTTTCAATTTTTGAGAAGTTGTCTTCAATTTTGATTAAATTTGGTTTAATTTTCGTGCAATTCCCTTCCTTTTTCTGGAAGTTTCGAGAAATTTTCGAAAAGCTTCAATCAATTTTATGGAAATTTCTTTCAGTTTTTGTAAAATATTCTTCAAATTTGCTTCATTTGCTTTAAATTTGCTTCAATGTTTGTGTAATTCCCTTCATTCTGTAATTTTTAGGAAGCTTGAATGAAAATATTGCATAACTACGAAAGGAAATGATATGGAGAAAATAATTGGTATCTTTGCCTGAACAATCGTACATACAACTTCTTTTAGGTTTGCATAGGCCTACTTGACTTATTATTTTTTATGTTTTGGATGGGAGGTGAAAGGAAGGGGGGGGGCATCCTCCACTTATTTGGGCAAAATTAAGATTGACCCAATTCAAACGTCTCCCATACGCCTATGGAGAGGAGGTAATCCTCCCCCCCCCCCCCTCCTCTCTCCACTCCCTGGTTCATACACCTATCTGCTTATAGTAAGTATATAACGGAATATGGTAAGTATATGGTAATATGGTAAGTATATGGTAATATTGTAAGTATATGGTAAGTATATGGTAAGTATATAGCGGAATATGCCAGTAATCATATTCGGGGAATAAACTGTTGAATATCGCCGAAAGAATTTGGCGCCGACGCCGACGAGTGAACACACAATTACAATGACGGGGTCGTCGCCTGCGTATTTGGTTGATAGTAACAATGCTATCACGTAACGCTTAATACGACCCGACGAGAACACACGTACGACGTACGGACAGACATAACATCGATAACCAAGTCAATGTCCACGGCCTTTGATAATCAGTTGTGGTGCACTGGCGTGTCTACCCAACCAAGGCTTGAACCCAGGGCCTCGTGGTCTGTAGAAATGTATGATAACCACTACACCACAGTATATAGACAAATAATTTGGTAATGAATTTGCTCATATACAGTGAATTTTTAATTTCTTAGGCCCAATTTTTGGCAATTTTCTTCAATTTCCGTCATTTTGGGATATTGTTCAAGCAATTTCATCCAGTTTCGGGACATCTTCTTCAATTGTCTGGAAAATTGTTCTTTCGTTTTCGGGACATGTTACTCGATTTTCCGCGGAACATTTCCAAATATTTACACTGTTTGCCATATTAAGTTTAACCAAATTTGCAACATGTTTTACCAAAATTTGCTTCACTTTTACAATTGTATATTAACAATAAATACAATTTTCCGTTCCTACGTCTCTGCTACAGCCATTTCCCTATAACTACCGTTTGCCCCCATCCCCACTCCGACACCTACAGTTGAATACGGCACTACTACACATGAGAAGATATTTACCTGCCGGAATCATGTCCACGTTGTGTTGTAAAATTGGGAAATTATAAATATGAAATTGAAAACTTGGTTAAAAGTTGAATGATAATTCTCAAAATTAGGCTATTAGAAAAGTTGGTAAAATTTGAAGACAATCTTTACCGTCATTTGTCTGTTCAAAGCGGAAAATTGTGCAGGTGTCGCACTCCTTCGGCCCAATCAAATGTCCTTCAGATTCTTATTTTATGTATTGAGTCTATATCAATGTTTAAAATTTGCTTCACTTATACCATGTAAACGGTAAATGATAATGTTAACCCTTCTCTTTAAATGCATCTACCGTGATTTTAAGGATGCTTAATGGTATGCGAATTTTACCCCTTTATTTTTTACAACCACAATTTTTTTTACTTCCCCACCCCACACGTATTTTATCCTGGCTACGCCGCTACCTACAGCCCAGTATTTGCACCCATAGTTATGAGCTATGGCCACTTGAATCGGATTCACAGAGTACTAGACCTAAAAGTGAGGGCGCTTGTTTTTATGAATTTTATATATATATATATATATATATATATATATATATATATATATATATATATATATATATATATATATATATATATATATATATATATATATATATATATATATATATATATATATATATATATATATATATATATATATATATATATATATATATATATATATATATATATATATATATATATATATATATATATATTTATATATTTATATATATGTATATATATATATATATATATTTGTATATAAATATATATGTATATATATATTTATATATATATAAAATATGTATATATATATATATATATATATATATATATATATATATATATATATATATATATATATATATATATATATATATCAACCACAAAAGATCGATCAAATTCATGCTTCCATGGCCCACAGACGACATGAGGGCAAAGCCTTCATAGCCCACAGACGATGTGAGGGCAAAGTTTACTTGGATATTCATATTAACCAGAAATTCGCTATACCGTTGCGTGCTAGATAGGCAGTTTGATTTTCTGAGTGATTCCTTAATAATACGTCCTCACTTTTTGGTCTAGTGTTCCTTTAACATACAATGTTAATGAGAATAAAGAAAATACTATGAAATTGTCTATTTAAAATAGTCTATATGTAGGGCGGTGCGTCTTTCATTTATTCGGAATTTTACGTTGACTGCTCCGCTGGTTAGAAACATTGCATTTTCTTCACACAACTCGAATGAGGGCTCTTGTTTGAAATAGCATAGTCATGTTACGAACGAGTTTATAATATATTTAAAATGCAAGTAGAAAAAAAAAAAAAAAGCTCTGCTAATGAATGAAAGGACATCAGAAATAAAGACCACCTAACTTTGTCCTAAACAATAGCCGCCGGCCTTTTTATTCAGTTATTCAATGCAGACGGGAGCAAAAAGGGTTTTATTGCAATAGCCTTTAATCTGTTAAACGCGAACAACTTTATTGCCACTGAGATCCACTGCCCTTGCCTCAGGCTATGAGTAAATGCGTCGCTCAACTATCTTGCTATGCATTTAAAATGTCGGTGCAACAACTCTCATCTTTAAAATCATACAGAGAGAGCATAGGAAAAGTTGCCCTCTCTGTACAATAGTGTTTGCATTTTGGAACTGACTAGTCTGCAAAATCCAGTCTGCAGTCTGCAAAATAGTAAGACCGCTGATTCATTCCAAATGTAACTCAAAAAACGCTCACTTGTCAAGACTTCCGCAAAATGCCTAATTTGCATAACATCAAAATGGCCTCCATTTTACACTTTGATAGCCAATATTCTTTATTGTATCATTCATATACAATTTATTTATATTGTATATTATCAACCTCTTACGCGAAATTGGAGCCTTATAAAATTGTTTTGGCGGCCATTTTGAATTGATGCAAATTATACATTTTCCTGGCATCCGATTGCGGCCGATTTTGATTAAATGTTTCCCACGAACTGTTCAACAAAATCCTGCAAAGAACCTTTCTGTTGCAATCTGTTCTGGGGTCAGTCATTTTCATATTATATTGACTGGTCTAACAGCCGCGAGCCTTTTTATTCAGTTCTTCAGCGCCGACGGCATATACTAAAACCTGGTCTTGGACTCCCGAAATTTAGACTCAGTTTTGGACTATAAAGTCATGGGTGATTTTGTATTTTATTTCAAGATATATTATGTTAAGAGGTGGGCTTATGGTCTTGTAAATGATCAGTTTAATATTTCTTTGCATGGGAATGACCTATGAATTTTATTAAGTCAATACATAAATGTACATTAACTTGTCCACTTGGTGTCGGTGGGACTTTGATTATTTAGAATTGCCTTCATCAGTGGATGATCTATGTACTTCATAAAAGTAATGTACTATCATTATGGGGTTCTCTTGGTGTTAACCCGGATTTAAGTATTCATCAGGGAATGATCTATGTACTTTATAAAGCCCATCATGTACAAGACAAGGCAGGCAAGGGGTCCACTTGGTTTTGATTGGCCCTAACTTTGAAAATTACAATTGTAAAATCTTTATGCATGGTCAATGTGCCTCGAAAAGCTCATGTACAATCGTCATAGGGTATACTTGGTCTTGATGGGCCCATGTCCTTGAACATTTTAAATTGTAATATCTTCACGGGGATGGTCTATGTATTCATAAAGCCCATGTATAGTCATCCTGCGTCCACTTGGCCTGGGTGTGCCCAAAATGACCTTGAATATTTAAAACAATGATAATATCTTCATCGGTGGATTTTTTTATGTACTTCATAAAGCCCATGTACATTCATCTATGGGTCCACTTGGTTTTGGTCAGCACGGCGTCTTCAAAATTTAGAATAGTAATATCTTAATCTTGGAACAGTACGCATACATACACCCGTAGCGATGCAATTCAGATGTTCTCAAACTAGGAGGACGCTAACACTTTAAAAGGGGGGATCGAGCAGATTTTCTATATACCCTTGTTTTGATTTTTCCTTTGGTATCACAGAAGGTGGGGCACATACCTTCTCATGAGACATGTGCCCTAATGCTGACTAGGATTATGTTTGTACAACACAAAGCTTATGACCTTGATCACGACACCCAAAACCATTTTGGCTCACAATCTTAATCATTAAAGGAGTCACAAAATATAATATATTACTTATCTCACATTTTACATTAATAGATTAGAAAATAAATCAACTATGCTGAAAACAACAAGCCAACAGCTTAATTAGACATATAGATGCTGCCATTTTGTTGACTAATTTCTGTATATATACTATAGAAATCAATAATGACGTTTACTTAGCACAGACATGGGAAAGTAATTTCTTTATAATTATTGATGGAGTTTTGCTCCAAAATGTTGTGACAAGACGTTGAACAGTTTGCGTATAAATGAAATGTCCTTGGCTCATATACTATAGTAGACAATTTTTCATGAACTCGAAAAGTTGAGATTATAAAGAAATACGTTGCATTTTATCTAGTCTGTGTGGAATCAGGATGAAATACAAATCTCCATAAATTAATCAATGCCGCTTTCTAGTTAAAATGAAGCCCAGACTTAAACTTTTGAAATTCGGTAAATCCCATCTGAATGTTCTTGATTATTGGAACAAACTATGTTCCTGGAATCAAGGACAAAATAAACTCCTACGTAAAATAGTGCCAGACTGGTGCTTAACATTTATAACAACCTAATATTACCAGTGATTACTATTGCTATTTTCGCATTGTAAGCTGGGAATCAGTTACATATTCTTCTAACATCAATGCATTTTTAATCATCCAAAAAATAATCTACTGCGGAATTGATGTTTACTTTAAACCCATCACAAACCATTATTATAGGCTAATGGCGAATCTAGTGGGCCGAGGGGACCATTCCTCGATAAAGAAAAATATTATCATGCTCATTTGAACACATTTACTGATGTCCGCCCTTCCAAATCCTTGATCCGCCCTTGTTATCCCCAGTTTTCACGACGCAAGTGGGTGAAATTGGGGGTTCTCCTGGACGGGATGACGGGATCTCACCAGCAACATTACTCATTCTCACATGCGTTGCATGGCGGAGTGGAGCTAAGCCAAGCAGGATAAGTGTCTTGCCCTAAGAACACAACACAATGACACCTACCGGCTCTGCTGGGAATAAACTCAAGAGAACTTCGTCGGCAAATTGTCCTTGGCCGGCCACGCCACTGATTTATGTATTCATTTATTTAGTTTTGACCCCTCCAAATCACAGTTACACGCCATTAACGCAAGTAAACCCCCTGATGATTGTATCTAATTACTTTTTGTTCTATGAAGTGCATAGACCATCCCCCATGAGGATATTACAATTTTATATGTTCAAGATTACTGGACCACCATGATCAAGTGCCAATCCAAGACGAAGGTACATTGACTTTATGAAGTACATAACTTATTCCCTGATGAAGACATGGATCCACCAACACCAAGAGAATCCCATGATGATTGAACACTGATTGCTTTAATGAAGTACATATAGACCATCCACCGATGAAGACACTTCTAAATGTTGAAAGGTATGGGCCCACCGACACTAAGTGGACCTCATAATGTATATGCATTGGCTTTACAAAATTCATAGGCCATCCCTTGCAAAGGAATATTAAACTTAACCTTTAGAGACCATGATGGGCCTACCTCATAACATAGATCTTGAAATTTCTGACTTTCTTAAAATTTCAACAAACATTCACCCATATCACTTTAAGACAATCCAAAATTGAGTCTAAATTTCAGTCCAAGAACATTAGTAAATGCCAGCGCAGAAGAACGGAAAGTTTTATTGCACTGGCATTTAATCGCGGAAAGGTTTATTGCCACTGAGTGAGATCTACTGCCCTTGCCTCTGGCTAAGAATAAATGCGCCACTTAGTAATGTAGAAAATGTTTTGGTGCAAAATACAAGCCTTTGAACAAAGAGAGTATAAGAAAAGTTGCCTTCTCTGCTCAATCAGGTTTGCATTTTGGAAGTACTAGTCTGTAAATTCCAGTCTGCAAATTCCAGTCTGCATTCTGCAAATATTAAGACCGAGAATTAACTGTGTGCAGTAATAGCACCGATTTGACTATTTTGCAGATTGCAGACTGCAGACTGGAATTTGCATACTAGGAATTTGCAGACTGTGACGCTGTTTTGGTGATAATTACTGCTTAGTCGTAACAAAATTCTTCCCAACTGGTAAACCACCATGATTAAAACAGGGAATTGATAATTATTGATATTTATGCGTCTTCATTGGTGCAAAGGGCGATTTCAATTGACCTGTTCGCCAAGAATCTTGGGTGTGTTTTTACTTGAATGCGACCTTGCGATCAAATCTACTGCAGGCAATCAGATCCACCGGATGGAGAAAAAAAAAATAGTTATGCAGTATCATGTTAAAGGATTAGTTCAGAGGTCTAAAGCAAGTCTGTCTTATAAGAATTTTTGAATTTTCTTTAGATTTCTTTAATTTTCAGGAAATATTGTTATTCTTCTGAAATTTCTTCAATTTCACCAATACATGCAATATCTTTATGTTTTATTTTTTACCTCCAGTAATGGGGGGAAAGCATACATCCGGAAAGGTGAGACCCGGTTTTGTTTCGCAAATGGAGACATTTTATTTGAGGGCATCGGTAAATATGATATCTTACACCAAGTCAAAATAGTCTACTAACGTGTCTGCATACATCGTCCTTCTTTCCACATATTGACGAATGTCTTATTTTAGGTGAAACGAAAATTGGCGCGAAGTACTGAATCATTATTTCCACATACTGACGGCGAATGGTTTTGAAGCTTCATAAAATAAGATTTTGCTTAAAATATTATTGTAGGTACAATTGTCAAAAGATTAGCGTTTTCTCTTTCCAATGATATATAAAGCTACATGTATATAATATGTTTATCAACTTTTATTTCATTAAGCTTAACATTTTTCCGAACATTCGTCAGTATGCGGAATTAATTTCAATTTGACATTTGTCACTACGCGAAAAGAGTTCTTTAAAAAATGTAACCGATCCAAACCAACCCAAACCGAGGCAAACCAACCCAAACTGCATTATTTTGGACCGTAGGTAACGTTTGAACTTGACGGTATCGTTATGTTTATATATGACCCTAATTGCCACCTGCACTCCTGGAACCGCCCGTGAGTGCAACTAGAGGACACCTGCTGGCCGAAACTTGGTTACAAGATAGTTTGTTTCATCTTTTTCGCTTTAAATGGCTATGCAGGGTTAAGCTAATGAATAAAGGAGGGTGGGGGTGGCGTAGCCAATTGGGCGGAGATCCCACACACACACGTTTTTAGGGAATTTTCTAAAAATGGGATAAACTTTGCTTTTTATATACTTTTTTGCTTTTAAAAACCAAAAGTGGGGTAAATTTGAAAACTTCGTCATGGCAGGTGGTCTATAGGACCTTCTCGGACCCCTCACTTAATTAGTGCGACGTAATGGGTGACGTCCTTAAATTACAACAACAAGAGTTGTATTAGAAAGTTCTTTGGTAGGTTCCAACCACACCCGTTTCACTCACTCGGCCCAAATTTGGGGGATGGGTGGTATATACACAATTGTACTGAGACATGGCTGCAGTGGCGTAGCTAGGGCCCTACGGACTGAAGCGAGTAAGGCAATTGTTGATGGCGGCACTGCGCGTGCACATCATGCGCCTAATAGGCGTGGGATCCAGGGGACCACCTAGCTGGGGCCCTGGTGGGATACAGGGGCGTAGCCCGGTAGGGGTCCAGGACGAGAAGCTCCTGGATTTGGGGCATTTTAAAGTCCAAAAACCTGCTTAAATGTAATGAAAATTTTGAATGTTTGGGATAGAAATATTGCACGTTTTCATTTAGGAAACTTGATATGAATCAGTACAAGTAGACTAGAGAATCACCCATAAGTCCATGACCAAAAGTAATAATTTGAGGTTGCATCCATCACGGGATCCATCAGTTGTTGTCCTTTAAGGGAAAGGTAGAAAAGTAAATTTGAAGTCTTTTTATGCTGAGAATATAAATTATTCTCAAGCACAATAAACTTAATATTAAACGTGTGCATTTTTTACAATCACATGAGAACAGAAATACAACACAATTTCAAAGGTTTATTTACACGGCATGTTGGTTTTAAAATGCGAACAAAGCCAGGGGAGAAGATTAATGAGTGTGGAAGAAATAGCAAATCTACAGAAATAGACTATATAGAATACAGGAAATACTAAGTAAGAGAGATTGTTGTTTCAAAATGTTGTCTAATTCTTTATATTCCTATACATATATTTCACTTTGCAAACAATGGGGAGGAAGGGGTTGGGGTTGGGGGGTAAATTCATTCCTTACACCCGGTCGATTCGCCCCCGAGGGGTGGGGTGGAAAGACCTTCAAAAAAGAGAGCATTGATGATTTATATATGTTCAATCAGTGACGTAAGGTTGATGGTGGGGGTCCGGCGCTGCGGTGGGTTTGGTTCTTGTATTGCAAGCCAAGTGAACATTGAGTCTGATCACAGAACGAGCAGCCCGTGCGGTGGAGGCGATGGGCCATTGGGATCCAGAGGGAGAGTCCCTGGTGGGATTTTCAACATTCATGATTTCTAAATGAATAATTTTCAATAGAAAAGTATACTTGAAAAGCATCACTCACTAAGTGTATCAACAGTTTAATGAGTTTTGCTGAAGATTATCTGAGAAAATCACAGAATATTCTTGAAGAAAATGTGCGCTTATTTTGTAAAAGTAAAATAAAAAACGGCAGTTACTATGCAGCTACCAGAAGGTCACAGCTACCGAAGGTAGATGTGTTGTTAAATTGATTTTAATCACCCGAATTCGACCACCCGATTTGATTTTACAGGTCTTCGTTTTAGATGGTAAGATTTGGCAACATTTCCCCAAATTGCAGAAGACTGTAATAATGTTATTTGCCTGTTCAAACTGGAATATTCCGCCGCCGGTGTCGCACCCCCTACCTCGGCACCCCCGGTTAAAATGTCCTCTTATTATTGAATCTACCTTATTGTTTAAAGTTTGCTTAAGTAAACGGTAAACGGTACATGGTTATTTTAACCCTTCTCTTGAAATGCATCTACTGTGATTGCAAATTTTACCCCTTATTTTCACAACCCCACCCTTCCCCTCTACTTATTTTACCCTGGGCACGCCGCTGCCCACACACCAGTAATTACACCCATGCTTATGAGCTATGACCACTTGAACCTGCAATCTCATAACATACAACGTTATTGAAAAAAAGACTACAAGAAACTGAAAAATAGTCTATTTAGGGCGGTGTGGTTTTTGGTTATTCGGAACAAGGAGCTTCTACACATGGAGATCTGACGGTCGTAAAACGTAGCCTCCGGCAAAGAAAAACTGACAAAACCCCCCTCCACGACTCTAACTTAATCCTCTGCAGATTCACTCAACAACCACATCCCATGGGCCCCATAAAAGTCCCTTTGAAGCAATGTGTGTAGCCGCTGAGAGCGCTAGAGCAAGCGAGCAAATGACGTCATTACTATACTCTGGTAATTTTGCAAGTGACCTGGCCATAGGTTATACGGCTGCGCAGTGTGTCATTTGCCGTAGTTTCTCAATGAAAGTCATGTGCAGTTGTAGAGCAAGTCGTTACAAAAGTACTGAAAAAACCCGAAATCGATCGGATTTTTAACGGTAAGTTATCTTGATATTATTGGTGACATTTATGGTTACTAATTTAAGCAAATTTGGGAAAATAGCTTGCCTAAATTGTGTTTTTTTGGGCTTATTTCCTGCAGGTTCCTGCGAATGACGCTGGGTCAAGTTGGCTTGTTTACCTTTCTTTATGCACTTCTAACAGCGCTAGTATGTGTGCAATGTTCTCCAAACGAGAAAATCGCACTTTTTGAGGCACTTTTTTGGTCAGATTTTCAGGTTGTTTCCATGGCAACTACTTTTTATCCAGGGTTATATTGAAAAACGTTTAGAAATTGTTCAATAATTGGGTTTTAGAATAGTAGGAATAAGATTAAAAATCGAAGGTCAAGAAAGTGGTACTGATGCTAGGCCACACTGGTGTTAATACTGCAGTGCTAACTTCGTCAAGATAGTGTGCCAAAATAGGCCTTGGGCCTAACTAAGAAAATAAAAGTTGGACCCATCAAGTTCTAGGCCTAGGTCTAAAATAATTGAAGCTGCATTTAGCGATCGAATGCTAGATTCTCTCAAAGATTACTACACTTGTGATGCACTGTAGTAATGTGTCTAAGAAGTTTGTGCAGGCTAAGGCAAAACAAAATTCCCTTGATTTATTTTCATTTAGCCTGCAAAACAATGATTCAATACACAATGGGTAATAGGCGTAGGACTCGGCCTACCTTTTTTTTTCTCTTCTTTTTGCGTGCAATATTTTGGCTCTCATTTTTAAATTGTTAAAAGAATTTTTATATCATCTTTCCATGATGTGTTACTGCACTTCATGGCATAAAAATAATAACTGTAGGTTTAAAATGTTTGAAAGGCATAGTTAGATAGTTTCAGGCTGTAATTTTTGTGTCATACTCAATTTGCTTTATTATGATTGATACATAAAAAAAAAATGCATCATTTTATAGTTAAGCTAGCTTAGTACAGCTGGCGGTCTTGCAACCTTGCTGCCCAGCCGGCAGGATTATGCCATAGTTTGAACATACATAATAAGTTCTTTCTTTATGAATATGCATCGTTCTTTTATTAGGATTAGTACGATGCTGGACCATGCGACTTAAATGCCACTGTAGCCGGGGATACTGCATGGGAGCCATAAGATTACACAAACTATTCTTTAACAATTGATAAGATTACATCATTCACCTCTGAAGTTCATGAGTCTGAGAATTTTTTGAGAATCCGCTTCTAAAGTTCCTCCCAAATATTCCCACCAGGATGATTTGTTTTAATTTGATCAAGTGGGTCTTAATCATTATACAAAAAAATGGAAAAATAGTGGTGAATTGGAAAAAAAGTTGAATGAACAAAAAGCACTTCATGAAAATGCTGTCGATTTCAGATTCATCATTCAAAGGAGACTCTCTTGTGTGAACTTGTGCATTTGAATCCTGGCCATCTTATTTTGTTTAAATTGTCAATATCAACTGTTATTACTGTAAGTTGAATGCATTTTAACTGCAGAAGCCATTTACAAGTTATCAATTTTCATGTACATGTATGTACAGCATTTGCTTAGAGATACTCTATAATAGTTTGTGATCATTTGATCTGTGTAATCATTTGTACAAAAGATATTGCAGTAGTTATTATGTTAGTAAATCATATGATAAATAGGCTAAGTTTCGGGCCATTACTAATTACTCATACCACTCTGTGCGCACAGAATTTGTACATACTGTAAAAATGATAATTTATTTAGTATTTTGCCTCATTATTTTTTTTTATTTTAGATGGAAATAAATCATCTCATTTTGAGGTCTCTTCACATCTCTATGGAACGAAATTTAAAAAGCATAACCTGGAAGGCTTGAGGTAAGCATTTTTATGTGTTTTTTTGTAGCTTTATATTCACTTTTATGTGTATGTTTACTAAAATGATATCCAATCATCAGCTTTTAGGACATTTGTTGGTTGCAGCATGGGCAGGGGGATTTAAAGATCACTCCTTGAGTGTATGAACACTTTTTGTAGGATTGATGCATATCATTATTTGGACAAATGATATTTACAAAAAACAAACAAAGCACACGAGAGCGACGTGACAACTGCTCCTATTCTCCTAAACTATTTTCGCCCAATTTCTCTCCAATTTGCACCTTTTTGTTTTATAACTTCATTTTCGGATTTTCTTTCGTGGATGGGCTTTTATCCTCGGTGAGATCGTTTCTTTTCTTTTTTCTATTATATTTTCCCCTCGTTCTGTCCCGACTTTTCACGCCTCTTCAACTAATACAGCGGTCCCCATATAGTGGTTCCGCGATTTTTTCTAGCTGCCTCGGTCTCTCGGCCCTTGGTTTTTCTTTCATAATGACAAAGCGCCTATGCAGTGACCTTGACCTTGACCCCCTCCTCCCCGTGACCCACCTGCTACCATCATTGACCATTCTGCAACCCCAATCCCAAAAATCCTTATAATCCATGCCACCAACAAGCAGGAAAGCTTTAAAAAGTTTCTCCTTTCTCATCCATAAAGCCCTCTTTGGCCTTGTCGGTACCCTCCCAAAGTCTCTACCCTTAGATCCGGTGATCTCTGGTGCACTGCACCAGGGACACACAAGCCACCACCCTCCTTTCCACCAAAACCCTATCCAACTCTGGTATCGACATCACAGTCACCCCCATCGCTCCCTAAACTCCAGCAAAGGCGCTATACGCACCCGCGATCTTGCGCACATGACCGATGACGACCTCCAAGAAGAACTAGCTAACCAACATGTAACCGGCCCGTCGTCTGCTTCTAAAGAGAGACGGAGCCAAACTCCCACCAACACCATATTTCTCACTTTCGCAACTCCAACTCTCCCCACCCACATCATTGCCGGCTACCTGAGAATCCAGGTCGCCCCTTATATTCCTAACCCTTTACGTTGCTACAATTGTCAGAGGTATGGCCACGGAAAACTCCTGCCACAGCCAAGCGCTGTGGTAACTCAAGTGGAGCCCCGGACCATGACAACACCTCCTGCACCAACCCCACTCTGCACAAATTGTGACGGTAAACACCCAGCAAACCATCCCTCCTTCTCGAAAGACTGTCCCACCTGGCTTCAGGAAAACAAATAACTAAACTTAAAACCCTTAGCCCCAACATAACCTACCCTGAGGCTAGGAAACAATTCCTCGCTTCCCTTAACTCCAAGCCTTCCTACTCAAACGTAGTCTCCTCTAACTCTAATTCCGCCCCAAACACAACAAAAACTAACTCCCATGCCCAAACCGACCTCACCTGGCTCTTCTTACCTAGTCCTAAGCCCATCACCATTTCCAACAACCCAATCACACCCAATACCCACACCACCTCCACCACCACTTCTCTCCTCAACCCCTTCCTACTCTAAAGCCCCTACCGCCCCTACACCAACTCCACTAATACCTTCATACATCAAGCTAAAACCAGCCAAGCAAACAACCAACAAACCAACAAATCAACCAGCAAACAACCAACCAAAAACAACCAATCAACAAACAACCTATCAACAAACAACCAATCAACAAACAACCCACCTCCCAAACCCACACTGAAGAGAGTATGGATTGTTCGACATCGAACACACCGATCATACTTCTCGTCCCAATTTTCAAAAACAATCGCTCCCAAAGAAACAAATCCAAAGAAAAAACAAGCGAACTCAGACCCAGCAGATCTTCCTCCAGATAACCCCCGCCTCCTTTATGGCATACACCACAATCAATTACAATAACACCCACAACATCATACAATGGAACATTAGGAGCCTTAAGGCCAATTCTGAAGAAATCGACCTTCTGGCCTCCACCTTCAACCCGGTCGTCTTCTGCCTACAAGAAACTTTCTTGAAAACCACCGACCATTACTCCTTAACAACTTTGCTTGCTATCACAAACATCAAGTGGATGCTGACAGGGCCTGTGGTGGCGCCTCCATTCTCGTTAGACACGATATCCCACACAGCCCTGTTCGTGTGCACACCGACCTTCAGGCCATCTGTATTTCTATCTCCCTCCACAAAACTTTCACTCTCTGCAATATCTATCTCCCTCCCAACACCAACATTCAACCAACCAGCCTTAACAACCTCATCTCTCAGCTTCCCACCCCTTCATCCTTCTTGGTGACTTCAACGCTCACAACCCTCTGTGGGGCTCTAATACCACCACCCCTAGAGGCAAGTTCATCGAAAACGCTCTCCGTCAGCACAGCCTGTCCTTACTGAACACTAACTCCCGACCTACCTTCATCCTGCCACAGGCTCTCTCACCTGTATTGACCTGTCTATCTGTTCCCCTAACCTCCTCCCTGACTTTAGTTGGAGAGTCACTGCTGACCTCTGTGGTAGTGATCATTACCCTCTTCTTATACACCAATCTTCAAATCCCCACTGAGCACACCCCAACTGGAACCTCGACAAGGCTGACTGGTCCCTTTTTGAAACCCTCTGTGACTCACACCTCTCCCCATCTTCTCGAGGATGAGGATCCCATGTCTAACTTCAGTAATATCCTTATCAACATCGCCACCTGCTCAATTCCCAAAACCTCCAAACCCCAAATCATCCCCAACCCTGGTTCTCAGATGACTGCAAACCGCCATCAAGAACAGGAAAAGAGCCCTCAGGAACTTTAAAACTAACCCGACCACCCATAACCTTAACCTCTTTCGCATCAGCCGTGCAAGGCCAGACGCACTATCAAGGACAGTAAAACCAACACTTGGAACAACTTTATCTCTTCTCTCACCACCAACACCCCACTAAGAAGATTTGGAGAATGGTTAACAGCTTCCACGGCAGAGTAGGCAAATCTTCCATCTCCCATCTCTCTTGGAATGGAGACCTTCTCACCGCAAAAAGACATCGTTGACCACCTCGCCGCCTCTTTCAGCAACATCTCGGCCTCGACCAACTACTCCAATGCTTTCAAAATCAAAAAAGCTTGCGATGAAGCCCGGAGAATCACTTTTCCTCTGACAACTCCGAAAGCTACAACACCCCTCTCACCCTTTCTGAATTAAACCAAGCCATCAGCGACGCTGGCTGCACCTCCAAGGGCCCAGATAACATCCCCTATCAGTTTCTGAAACACCTCCCATCAAAGCCACCACTACCCTACTCACCATCTTCAACCACATTTGGTCCTCACACTCCTTTCCCCTATCTGAGGACAGCTATTGTCATCCCCGTCCTTAAACCGGGAAGGATAGCACCGACCCCACCAGCTACCGACCCATCGCCCTTACTTGCTGTCTCTGTAAAATTATGGAAAAGATCATTAATCAGAGACTAAACTGGTTCCTCGAGACCAACAGAATCCTCTCTCTCACCAAAGCGGCTTCCAAAACGCCGCAATACCCTAGACCAGTTAATTACGCCGACACCGCTATCCGGGAATCCTTTGCAAAAAGGAACACCTCATTGCCATATTTTTTGACCTCGAAAGCTTTCGACACTACTTGGAAATACGGCATTACTCGAAACTTCACACCATTGGCCTCAGAGGCCACCTCCCATCTTTATTCAAAACTTCCTCTCACCCAGGCAGTTCCAAGTTCAGATACCACACCCTCTCCAAGCCGTACCCCAAGAAGAGGGCGTCCCCAAGGCAGCATCCTCTCCCCACTCTTTCAACCTGAGCATTAATGACATCGGGAATGACCTTGGCCCCAGCATCAAACGTACTTTCTACGTGGATGACTTTACCATCTTCTACTCCTCCCCTAGCTTTCCTATTGTTGAAAATAGGCTTCAAACCAGCCTCAATCAGCTGCAAGTCTGGAGCAACAATAACGGTTTTAGATTCTCCAAAGACAAGACAGTCTGCATGCACTTTTGTCATTTCAACAACCTCCACCCCAACCCGAACTTTGTGCTCAATGGGAATCGCATCCCTAAAGTTGAAAACACAAAGTTCCTTGGTCTAACTCTAGACCCCAAGCTCACCTACAAGCCACACATCACCAACCTGAAACTAAAATGCAATAGCTCCCTCAACATCCTCCGACTGCTCTCCAACACTACTTGGGGAGCGAACCGCTATGCTCTCCTCAAAATTTTCAGGCTCACCATTCGTGCTGCTTGACTATGGCAATATTGTTTACTGTGTCGCTCACAACTCATACCTCAACCACATCAACACCATCCAAAATGAAGCCCTCAGGCTTTGTCTAGGAGCCTACAGGACCTCCCCAATCACTAGCCTTCATGTTGAAGCCAACGAACCCCCCTTTCTACTTAGATGTAAAAAGCTTAGCCTCTCCTATGCTTTTAGAGTCCTCACCAACACCCAGAACCCTGTTTACAACCTCATAAGGTACCCCAATTTCTCCTCCCTCTTTGATAGGACTAAAACCCTATCGCCCCTTCAGCTTACACATTAAATCAGACCTCTTTCAACTTGGCATCAACCCCGCCACTCTCGGCACCTATTCCTGGCCCACTTTTCCGCCTTGGGCCACCCCCCTTCCTTCTGTCCACCTAGACCTCTCCACTTATAACAAAACTCAAACTCACCCTAATCTCTTCATCAATCTCCACAACCAAATCAAAGACCAACTCTCAAATTACACCTCCATCTATACTGATGGCTCCAAGGAAGGCAACAAGACAGCTGCTGCTGCCATCATCCAAGACATCACCCTCAGTAGCAGACTTCCTGACCACTCATCCATCTTTTCAGCCGAGGCTAAGGCCATTCTTCTCGCCTCAACTTTATTGAGTACTCTCCTCTTAGTCACTTTGCCATTTTCTCTGACTCAAAGGCTGTTCTTACTTCATTACTCAATCTTAAATGGGATAACCTCACCTGCCACCTCCTCCTCCGGAAACTCTTTCTCCCACCCTCTGCAGGAAAAGTGTTCTTTCTTCTGGATACCCAGCCATGTTGGCATCCCTGGCAATGACAGGGCTGATACAGCCGCTAAGCTTGCCCTTAACCTCCTCCCTTCCCCTTTTCCCAAAACCTCTGACATCAAACCGCTTATCGCTTCTCTTGTTCGTGACCGCTGGCAAACCTTATGGAACTTCCAAATTGATAACAAACTCCATGTTATCCAGCCCACAATCCCGATCAAATCCACCATCAACAACCTTTCTCGACGACAACGCTCATATTACCCGCCTTAGAATTGGTCACACCCACCTCACTCACTCCCACCTCCTTATTGGTTCCCAACCCCTCTGTAACAATTGCCACTGCATCCTTACAATCCAACACGTTCTCCTTGCTTGCCCCCTGTACAACCTTCCCAGAGCTTCTCTCGCTCCCCACAACTCAATTGCTGAGTTCTTCCAAAAAAATCCTCCAGATAAAATAGTCTCCTTCCTTCAGCATGCATCCCTCTACAACCATATTTAATCCTCCTCTTCCACCCCCTCTCTGCTCTGTTTTTAGTTTTACCCATGCACCTCCTCTCTCGATCACAGCTTTCTGGCTTTTGTTCTTGAATTTCTCTCATTCTTCCCCTGGTCTCTTTCCTTACTACCTCTAAAATGATCTGACCTCTCAGGCACAATTTGACCTTCGTTGTCGTGGTGCCGTTAAGACCTCATCAAACAAACAAACAATTTCCTTAAAAAGGGATTTTCAATTCCTGGAAGTCTTTGATTTAAATGCATTTTCTTAAAACTAACAAGGTGCTGTGTCTCAGAAGGGATGCAGGTGAAAAATTTAGTGCTAGAAAGCATTTTTTGTGCTATGCTAATATGCTTACAGGGTTTGCTTAAGACTGATAATGGATTTGAATATGTGTAGCCAATACTTACTTCTACTGGTACTTGTAATAAACACTTTCTGTAACATTTAGAATGACATATTTTGATAAATGATTCCCTTTTGTTTTAATTTCAGTGGTTGGTAAAGGACTTCCTTAGGTATTTTGTCAGAATGGCAAGCAGAGATCAGGAGCTGTTGGTATCAGTAAGAGGGAGAATCAGAAGTACATAAGCCGTGTCACCTTAAGGATTTCACGTAACAGGTGTGTTCAATATTATTTGGTTTAAAAAAATAAATGCCTAAGGATGCTTTCTGCTGTTTGGATGCCTTCTGTTGTTTGGATGCCTTCTGCTGTTTGGATGCCTTCTGCTGTTTGTATGCCTTCTGCTGTTTGGATGCCTTCTGCTGTTTGGATGCCTTTTGCTGTTTGGATGCCTTCTTGCTGTTTGGATGCCTTCTGCTGTTTGGATGCCTTTTGCTGTTTGGATGCCTTTTGCTGTTTGGATGCCTTCTGCTGTTTGGATGCCTTCTGTTGTTTGGATGCCTTTTGCTGTTTGGATGCCTTCTGCTGTTTGGATGCCTTCTTGCTGTTTGGATGCCTTCTGCTGTTTGGATGCCTTTTGCTGTTTGGATGCCTTCTGCTGTTTGGATGCCTTCTGCTGTTTGGATGCCTTTTGCTGTTTGGATGCCTTCTGCTGTTTGGACACCTTTGATAAGCATAATACCTCAGTTTTAGAGTGTGCCATAGAAAAGGCTCTGTGTGTGATATAGACTGAACCACACACTCTACCATGTTGTGTTCTATTCAACATCTGATTGCTCCTTCGACCTTCTTTGGATCACAAGTAATTTACTAACTTGGACCTTTTCCATCATTAACAATGTAGAGTTGTATAAAAATTAAGAAAGTTAAAAAATCATTTAAATTTGAGAAAATCCAATTCTTCCTCCTCCCCTTTCTCCTCCCCTTCCTACTCCCTCCCCTTCCTCCTCCCCTCCCCTTTCTCCTCCCCTTCCCCTTCCTCCTCCCCTCCCCTTTCCTCCTCCCCTCCCCTTCCTCCCTCCCCTTCCTCCTCCCTTCCCCTCCCTCCCCTTCCTCCTCCCCTCCCCTTCCTCCTCCCCTTCCTCCTCCCCTCCCCTTCCTCCTCCCCTCCCCCCTTCCCCAAAAAATCATAATATATAAAATAAATAAAAGAAAAACTCATTGTTTTTTCACATCAATGTCACAGGTTTCATATACTGTTTTTTTAAAAGAAATCAGCATTAAAAATTCAAGTTACAACAGTTGTTATTCTCTTTTTCTTTCATAGTGAACTCATTTGTTGAAATTAGAAAGGAATTGCTGCAAGTAGAAGGTAAAACATTTGTACTAAGCGACAAGTTCAACCAGGAACCCATTGAAGAGTTCTTTGTTAAACAGCTTGGAGCCAGAGGTTCCCCATGACAACCCAACAATGGAGCAGTTTGGACATCACATGCTAAACCAATGTTGTTTGCAGGTAGAAATTGGAGCATTAAAAGCAATGTAACTGCCTGTCAACCAAGTGAAGCAGAAATAAGTGACGAGCCTCTGCCAAACAGGAAAAGGTGGTCAAATATCAGATAGGCCTAATATCAGATGAACTGCATGAGCCCTTCTGTAAATTATTTTCCTAATATCATTATAGATAATAATAATAGCTGGTACTTATAAAGCGCTTTAACTCAGAAGAATCTCAAAGCGCTGTACAATACAATAAAAATGGAAGAGAATAAACAAAATATTTAAAATTCATAAGTTACAAAGTACCGAACATTAAAATTGCAATGCATATTTAAAATGGAATGCAAATTTAAAATGGAAATGCAGATTTAAAACACATTTATGTAGAAATAGGTGTAAAAGAGTAAAAATGATGTTTATACAAATCTGACTGATTTTGTTATCATACTAGTAGGCTATCTACAGTTACAGAGGGAATCTGGTTTTGAGAAAGTTGCTTGACATCCTGACGCCGATGACGACGAGTGAACACACAATTACAATGACGGGTCGCCGCCATGCGTGATTCGGTTATGATAGTAACAATGCCATCACGAAACGCTTATACGACGGGACAAGAACATAGGTAGGACGTGCGGACAGACATAACATCGACAACCAAGTCAATGTCCACGGCCTTTGATAGATAACCAGTTGTGGTACACTGGCGTGTCCACCTAACCCAGGCTTGAACCCACGGCCTCGTGGTCTGTAGACAAGTATGATAACCGCTACACCACAGTTAGTAGACGATCCTGATGTTTATTGTGCTTCATACTTATAACACTACTTCCTCAGCCACTATTGATTGGATTAGTAGTCTATGCGCAAATATCTTGGGGTTGGCAAAATAAGACAACATCAACCCCGTTATGTATGTAAATCATCACTGAAAGTGTTGAATTATTGCATTCACAAAAACTTGACTATGGGCGACCAAAAAAAAAAAAAAAAAATTGCTTTTGGTTATGTTTTTTTTTCAATTGTAAGGCAGTTTTATTAAGTATTATGCAGTGTCTTGTGCTAAATGTTTACTGCACATTAATAGTTAACTTATGTGTGTCTTGTTGATTCTTATAAAAAAAAAAAGTTAAATGATTAATGCAAGAGTGTAATATAAGGTTTATTTATAAGTTTATTGGCTTTCACCATTTTAGAAAGGTAAATTGTGTCTCGAATCTTTATACTTGTTCGTTCTTAATTTGATAGGAAGTTTTATAGAAACTTACTTCAACCTATTTCACATAGAATATTCAATGTGACTATTAATTAGTCTTAAGCTGTTCAGATTTTACAGCAAATGTTATCTGTATGGTACTGTAGAAAAAGATGAATATTTACAGATAAACGCAAATCAAAAGGGAAATCCGATTACACACAACAAAGGCACACAACAGAACTTGATTTAATTTGGTTGGTGATGCTAGTAGGTGCCTTTGGAGATGTAAACACTAAAGGTTTTATTAACATTTGCAGAGCAACTAGTTAAATGCTATATGCTATAAATAAATGAGTCCACATTTTCATTGTTTCAAGTATGATATTATGAAGCTGAGGTTGAGAAGCTTCGAAGAGAGACAGAAAGAGTTTTATTATATGTGGGCATAAACTTACTGTTTGAATTATTTGTCAGGTAAAATACAAGTTGCATGCACTATATCCCAGGAAAGAAGTAGGTATTTAAGGTCTTCAACAACTTAGAATTCAGCTACAGGCTCAACAGTAATTTTTCTTTAATCTATTTTCTTCTGTTACTGTACAGAATTGGAAAGATATTAATTATGAGAATATGTCAGTTTCATTTATAAGAGACTTTCGTTGTGTGTCAATTGTATGATGTATTTGAAAATGTTTTTGAAAATGTATTAACACATTTTACTTTGCTTATCTTTAGTCTTTCTTTGTAACACTTAACATGATTGGTTTTTGGTGAAATGCATATCATAATTGGATAACTTTGGAATATTTAGTTACTATTTTTCCAGGTAAGAAGTGCTGCAAAATTCATAATCGCTTATTTTGCATTTATGGAGATCAATCTTGATAGTTGAGTATTCTTCATATTTTTTGCAGAAGTTGATCTATTTTAATAAATCTTGTTTTGACCACTGGATTTGCTTTCTATTGTCCTTTTTGGTGTTGGTAGGGGTGGGGATTAATGATGACTTGTAAATTTATACCTAGCTGGTATATACTGTTGTCCTTAAGGGCTATAAGGTAAGGCCTTTAAGGCATAATTTCACAAAATCCTGAATTCCATACAGTCACTTTCCCAAGACCACCAAACAAATAGAGCTTTCAGGCCTGGGGCCCCTATAGATTGAATTTGAGGGAGACAAAAGGAAAGGTATTCCGCCTATTGGCCTGGTCCTCTCTAGAGTTCATCAAATGCTTCATTCTCACCTCAATGAACAAGTCGGAATTGGTCAATGTCAGAGTTGGTACTGTCGCAGTGGGTAAATATTACATACAGTATGTAGTGGGTAAATGTCACACAGAGTGGGTACCTGGCCCCTTGTGTTTGATTAAAGCCCATTGCACTTCATTCCCCACCCCGTAAACTAGTCTGATTTGGATTTGATCAATATCAAGAGTGGGTACTCCTCGTAGTGGGTGAATGTCACATAGGGTGACTCATTGTAGTAGGTAAATGTCACAGGGTGAGTACCTGGTCCTTGTGTTTGACAAAATCCCTTTTTACTTGCTTCATTCCCCACAACCCCCGTAAACAAATCTGGCTCAAAATTTGTCAATGTCAGAGTAAGTACCCACAGCGAGTAATGTTAGTCCTACATACTGTTTGGCAAGTACCCAGCTAGAGACGTAATTCTCATTTGGAAAGTGTGTGTAAAGAAAGGGAGGGGGTGGGGGCTAGGCCTCATCAAAAAAAAAGTGTGGCGACAGGAGGCACATTTTCCCAAAATGTACTGATTTTTTTATATCTTGTTAAAAAGTGGTAAAAGACATTTGCCTGGGTACATGTGATATGGTAAGTCAGAAGACAAGAAGCTTCTTTTCTTTTCCGTAAGCCTGAATATTGTTCACTTACACCCCAAACTGCCAAGAAATGCAGTATATGTAATTGTGTATATACGATGCGTTACACACAAGTTGGTACACCTATTACGTAATCGGGCCAGCTCCACGAGAGCGGTGTCAAAGCGCATAGTGTGAAGTGATTTATTGGAGTTTTTTACGACCTTCGCTGAGTGATTTAGGGAGTTTTACGACGGCGGCTACACACATTGCTTCAAAGGTTTTACGACCGTCAGATCTCCATGTGTAGAAGCTCCTTGTTCGGAACTACGAATCACACTTTCTTGTAATCATCACATTTTCTACACAACCCTGAAAAAGGGCTCTGATTAAATTACATATTCATATACCTCCGAATGAGTTTTCTCGAAGAAAAAAAAAGAACAACAAATCTTACTTGTGAAGCTGATAAATCAAAGGACATCGAAATTAAAGACCACCTAATTTTGTCTTAAAATATAGCCACAAGGCTTTTTTGTTCAGTTATTCAACGCAGACGCGGGGGCAAAGTTTTATTGCAATAGCCTTTAATCTATTAATCGCTAAAAGCTTTATTGCCACTACGTACAATAGATTTGTTGTCCTTACCTCTGGCTACGAATAAATGCACCGCTCAGCTCGGCAGTTAATGTGTTGGTGTTAAATACAAGTCTCAATTTTAAAATTAAACAGAGAGAGCATAGGAATAGTTGTCCTCTCTGCGCAATAGTGTTTGCATTTTGGAAGTACTAGTCTGCAAATTCCAGTCTGCAATCTGCAAAATAGTAAGACCCTAGTAGCACTAGTACCGGATATACTAACACGCCTACTAACCTACTGCAGACTTAAAGCACCTACTGCGGAATGCCATGTTAATCAGACTTTACATTTTCCACAACACTATATTAATCCAATACAAAATAAACAAAGTTTCATAATCTTTTTTAGCAAAAACATGGTTACGCAAACAATTGAATAAAACCTATTTACCTATCCTTGCCAGGTGCTTGTAAACTTTAATACCTCGTGTATACATGTATAATGAGTATGACCTAGTTAAAATGACAATCCCCGACCCAACTGTCTGAACTAAAGCCCTTAATGTAAGTTCTGGCCCAGGAAGAAAAGGTGAATAAGCAACTACAAACATATAGATTTATCAGTTTGAAGGTTTTCGTTGTTAGTGGCCGATAAAACCTTGGTCAACATTGATAGTTTTACATGTTTTCATGTCACTAGGTGCTATAATTGACTCAGAAAGCGTCATAATATGAATATTTATTAGTGGCGTTTTAATTCCGCAGTAAGTGTTTTAAGTCTGCAGTAGATCAGTAGGCGTTTTAGTATATCTGGCACTAGCACTGCAGTCATTTGCGACTGCAATTTGTGTAGGCCTTCTGTGATTAAGTAACTAATGTTTAACTATTGAGTACGGTCCATCTTGAATTTAAATTCTGACTTATTGCTGAAAGGAAATTGACTTTTTGTTAGATCAAGATGCTTTTGTATTCAAAAAGCACAATCTCTGCAGCTTTTTTCTTTTTTAAGATTCGTCAAGATTTTGTGTTTCTTTTTGAGGGGTAAGGGGTGGGCGTTAGGTCACGGTGGGCGTGTGGGATATCATTTCTCGATCAACCGAACACGTTGTGGGTAACATCATGAATTTTCTTGATCTATGCGTATGATTTGTTAAAATACTATCATGGCTGAAAGAAAATACACTTTTGATTAAATAAACTTTATTTTTTATATTTTCATCATTCAATGTGCTGCGGCTAATTAGTGTCTGTTTTTTGGGGGGCGAGTTAATCATTTCTCGGTAAACTGAACATATTGCGGGTACGCTGCTACTTAAGCTTTTATCACAATCAGTGCAGCCACCTTGCGACGAGTGAACACACAATTACAATGACGGGGTCGTCGCCTGCGTATTCGGTTATGATAGTAACAATGCTACCACGAAACGCTTAATACGACTCGGACGACGTACGACGTACGGACAGACATAACATCGACAACCAAGTCAATGTCCACGGCCCTTGATAACCAGTTGTGGTACACTGGACTATGGCCTGTTATTTCTTTTGTCATGCAAGTGCTAGTTATTTATCGATCAACCGAACATTGCAAGTACACTGTTAGTGAGTGTGTACCGTCATGAATTGTCTTGATCTATGTGTATAATTTGTTTGATAATATTGCTGAGAGAAACTTAACTTTTGATTAAATACAAATAATTTTTGATTTCATCACATTATTGTTTTTCTTCTATTTTCCATAAAAGTTTATACATTTTGTGCTCATACTTTAAACATTTTAAGTAATATTCATAATTAATTTATTCATTAACAATTATTCTGTAGTTAAATGTTTGTATTATTTCAACATTCTAATGGAATATCACAAGTTCATTCAAAATGGTTTTAATCAAATTAAATGCATAGTTTTGAACAACGTGATAGTAAATAACCCAAAATGTGGTGAATTCAATTAATTTCATATTATCATCAATCAATTTTTAATTATGTGCTTGTTTGTCTTGTTATTTAAATTATACACATTTTAGCTAGAATCTTACAACTGTCAACTTAATTATTTATTTGAAGCACACTGAAATAATTCCAGATTTGCAGACTTTGACCTAATAAATTGTCTCACTTTTCGTCAATGTTAATTGATTATTTAGGTCGTTAATTAGACTTTTCCTTTATTCATTATGTCCTCAAATGATAATTTTATACACGGCTAGACCATTTGTTAAGAACACAGCTTATTTGGTTTAAAAACTGCATTTAAATCAAATTGAGCAAATTTTACATTAAAACGCATTTGACCCACTTTTCCCAATTTAATGTATGTTATGGTTTGTTTATCTATGTCATCAATTCTTTAACGATATCATATTTTCAATCAGTATTATTTTTAAGTTGAAGAGAATATTGTACAGAACAAGAACATATTTATTATCAGTGGTAAAGTAACATGTCCAAACACTTATTATGCTTTCAAAATGCTTAATTCTTCAAATTTGACCAAAATTTGGTTGTCATGGAAACGGCAATTAAATTTGGGGTAATCCAAGTGACACCTTTTTTCTCATAACTTGAGAACCGTGTCACCTATTTACATTATCCTTTTTTTAAATGTTCCTACAACCTGACAACTACCATCTTTCATTTTATCCTATTTATAAACAGTTACATGCTACTTTGAATTTTTACTATAGCCTCACTAACATTAAAAAGCTTTCATTTCGTGGGTTTTGATTTGTTGAAATCAGTGATTGCTTGGAATTAAAGGCCGCCACATTTCAATAACGACAAATGGCCTTTATACAGCGAACAATTAGAACTATTAAAGGATAAAGTTGAAACATCGAAAACCATACCTGCTAACTGAATAAATCCTGTGTAGTATATATGTCAAATTTAGCTTTAACATAACATAACATACTGACAGACATAGCATGACATAACATAACAAGATGACGGGCTAAGAAGGGTGGGTCATCCTATAAAAATCCCAAACTAATACCACCACCACCTTAAAAAGAAAAAAAAAGAAAAAACGCCGAGTATCTATCCGTGAGAACTTTTTGGTCAACTTCAAACTGTTACCACGTGTCACATGAGGATTAGCTGAAACATGCAAGAAATAACAGGAAGTCAAAGCATCACTACCAGATAGGAACTTAAAAATCTGAATCATACACGTACTCTTCATAATTCAAGCGTGGTCAAACCAAGATTTCGCAACCTAGATTCATAAGAGAGATTCCTTACTTCGGAAATAAGTCTAGTGGCTCTACGCTGAACCTGCTTCAACATGAACATGAAGGTGAGGCCTGACTAACTGCTTATACAAATTCAGAACAACCTCTTTACCAGAAAAACAAAAATTTCTTCTAATCAAAGCAAGCATCCTATTTGCCCTTGCAGTTGCTTAAGCACACTGTTTAGAAGGTTTTAGATTGCTAGTAATGACAATACCTAGGTCCCTTTCTTGATCAACACAACCAAGATTTGAACCATTCATGCAGTAATCAAAAACCAGATTGTTCTGACCAAAATGAATAACTTTCAATTTTTTAACATTGAATGACATCTGCCATGTTTGGGACAAAGAAACTAACTTATCCAGATCAGTTTGCAAAGTGAAGAATCCCTAGCATCATCAACAATCCTGTACAGCTTAGTGTCATTAGCAAATTTAAAAATCCTGGAACCAAGGGAAACATCAATATCATTAATGAAGATTAAGAAAAGAAGCGGATCCAATACAGAACCCTGAGGAACACCACTTGTAACCTTCTTCCATGGATATACTTCACCATTAACAACAACTCTTTGTGACCTGTCAATTAACCAAGAAAATATACAAGTGGCACACTTTTCCTCCACACCCACACCAAGCACTCTTGTTTTCAACATGAGCCTGTCCAATGGAACCTTCTCAAATGCTTTTTGGAAATCTAAATAGAGAACATCCACATTATGACCAGAATCAACTTGTTTAGTAAGATCATCAAGAAACTACAATAAATTAGAAATACAAGACTTCTTAGGTAAGAACTCATGCTGGGACAAATTCAACAAATCATTGACCAGTAAATGATCTAGTACAATGGACTTCATGACCTTGCACACAACACTAGTAAGACTCACTGGCCTATAGTTACAAGGCAAACTGTGGTCACCCTTTTTTTAAATAGGAGTGACATTAGCAATTCTCCAATCACTAGGAACAACACCAACATCAAAGCAGTTTGAAAAGATAATACTCACGGGAACAGAAAGAACATCAGAACACTCACGTAAGAGAGCAGGATGTATACCATCTGGACCGGGTGCTTTATTTGAATTCAAACCCTTCAACTTCTTAGACCCAATATCACCTGAAAAATCAACATTCTAAATGGATACTGGAGAGTGCACACTAAGATAATCCACAACATCATCAGCAGGGGACTCCTTATTAAAAACAGACATAAAGTAGTCATTCAAAGCCATATCCTTACCACTATTAATAGTAACACCATCATTACCCTGAAGGGCCCAACAACGTCCTTGGTTTTTGCTTTGAGCGAACATACGAATGAAACGACTTAGGATTAATCTTAACCTCTTTGGACAAATGTTTTTTAAAAAGCAATTTAATATCTCTTATCAAACCCTTTGTGAACTTTTCATGATCCTTATACCTAGCAAGCTCCGCAGGGCACCCACTACATTTATAACAACGCCACAACTTCTTCTTTTTCCAAGCAGCCTGCAAAACCTCCCGAGACATCCACACTTGCCGATTACGCCTACATACTTTTTTTAATGGGACAAACCTATTTACACCCTCCAAAACTATACTTCGGAAAACATCCCATGCTTTAGAAGGATCTAATTCACGGAGCAAAGAAGTCTAATCGAATGACAAATTATCCTGAAGTGCAGCAAAGTCAACATTCCTAAAATCTAAAACCAGGTTATTAGCAGGAAAAACCTTTGTGAAACAATACAGATAAAAACTAATGAGGTTATGATCATTACACCCTACCTTACCGCTACTTAGCACATTTCTAACCATACTTTCTTCACTATTGCAAATCAAATCCAGACAATTTCTACCACGCGTGGGAAACAACACATGCTGGGTGAAAAAGCAGTCAGATACAGCTTCCAGAAAATCTTTACCATATGGACCACTAGTACAAAGATTCCAATGTCTGGAAAATTAAAGTCCCCCAAAACAGTAACCCTCCTGGAAGCAACTTTTATGAAGCAGTCAAGTAATTTCTGATTGTTCTCAAGACTAGAATTTGGTAATCAATACACAACACCAAGAGCCACTGAACTACCAACATCGCCATCAACAATAAGCTCACACCATCGGGAATTTGAAAAACCAAAAGAAAATTGAGCAGCCCTATCTATACAATTAACACTATCTTTCACAAACAATAAAACACCACCTCCTCTACCATTGAGAGTATCTAATCTGTCTTGCCTGAAAACTGAGTAACCTGGAATATGTATCTCTGAATCACTAATTTCACTTGAAATCCAACTTTCAGTAATACCAATTAAATCAGGTCTAATAATTGAAACTTCAGCCATAAGCTCATCACGCTTATTCAAAATGCTACAAACATTTAAAAACATAACCTTAATTATACCACTAGAACAATCCCTATCCCCAGAAACATGCCTGACAGATGGGTTTAAACACCCCCCCCTCCCCCGTGACTAGTTTAAAGGACTCAGATCCTTAATTGCCATATTGACACCCCTAGCAAGAACACAAATACCTTTCCTAGTTAAATGCAAACCATACCTCATGAACCAATCAACCCGAGATTCAAACTTGTGCTAGAAATTTACAAAACCGAACTCAAATAGACAAAAAATACTCTCTAAGCAGTGACTATTGATCAACAACATCTTATCTACAGATATATCATGAAGAAACTACCCCCACGCGGAAACAAACCAACAACTAGAACCCTACAACCTGTGTCCTTCAACTTGAATAACAAATCCATGAAACTACGCCTAACAGAATAAACATTTCTCCTTGAAATATCATTTGTACCAATTAAAACTACGACGGTATCTTCACCCTTACATAAAGTTTCGACACGAGAACTAACATCATCAACCCTAGCCTCTGGACTGCTGGAAGACACACCCTAATCCTTTTAATATAAAATAATATTCTACTGAATTGAGACAAAAATTGAAACACTTCTGTATACAGTCACTCAGTCCAAGCTTGAAATGATTTAAAAATTGTGGTTTTGACGCCAAATTACGCTTTCAGAATAAAATATCAGTTTTTTTGAGTAAAATATGTACGGTTTTCGATTAGTCAAAAAGCACTTTAGAGGCAAAATTTGCGTGGGATCAATCACCGAGAATCTAGTTTATTTGTTTACTTTTTCTGTTGATTCTCTGCGATGTGTACGTACGATCATGGAGCTATCTGCTCCATGGTACGATCTGGTAGCTTGCGCTGCACTTTCAAAAATTTGGTTTGTTTACAAAATTGCCGCCGGATGACGTCATTTAGTGATGCGCGGATTAGGTATATATCATTTGCGCGTTCCAGTCCACGACTTTTGACCGGTTTGAAGTTAGACTGAGATTACTTAGCTGCCTGTGTTGTGGAATTATTATTGCCGAGCTGACTGGCTGAGGGAACTAGTATAATTGACAAAGTTTCAAGAGCGTAAGGTTGAACTGAAACTTGAGTGTACAATTTTGGCTTACATTTAGACTAAGTTTTCACAATTTTGGAACTACCAACATGTTTTAATTAAGTTACAGGAGAAGCTATACAAATTTATCTGCCGTAAGTACAGTAACGTTAGTTAGGCCTATAGCCGTATAGGCCTAGTGCACAGGTGTTCCTAGCGTTAAGGCAACCTAGGCTAGGCCTAGCCTATATACTTAATACATAGGCCTATGTCACAGTAGTAAGAGTATTACTATTTCAATGTAGGTTGCAATAAAGCTAGGAACACCTGTGCTACAGTGTAACCGGTCACAGGTGTTCCTAGCGTTTTAAACGTTTTCAAAAAGAAACTTAAGACTCACCTCATGAATTCTGCTTTTAATGATTCTGGATAGGTTCTTTGTGCTTTTGTTGTTTATTTGTTTTATCTTACTTGCGCCTTAAGCGCTCTTCAGAGTGGATATGTGAGCATTATAAATCATTATAAATTCCCTCACACATTAAAGGATTGGATTGCTTTACCGTCAGACATTGTACATGCACCAAGTCTCAACTGTTTCAAAGCTAAACTTACTAACACTAAGTTGTATTGCTAACTATTTTTTATATATTTTTTAAATTATTTTAATTTTTTACTCACACTTTTTACGCTCGGTTGGCGTTCATGTCCTCTTGAAGAATTTTTGTTGACTTAACGGATTCAGATTCAGAAGCTAGGTAATTATTCAGAACGGGTCAGCGCTTCTTAGAACGGTTGGGTGGTCTCATAGATGAATTCAGTAGGGTGTTTGATTGTTTGACGATCGACCAGAAGATCTTGAAGTTCTCGTTCTTTTCTTTTAGAGCCCAGATGAATTTAGAAAGCTCTGTTTTGCTGGAATGCATTCTGTGATTGAAGGACTTGTTACGGTTGTAAAACCGCTGTTTGAAGCAGCCACCTGTCATGCCAATGTATGTAATTTGTAAAGACTCAAAATACAGCGACTTCATGCATTCTAGCTGTACCCGGATATAGTCTATGGGCCAATATATCGAAACCTTTTCCCCCTTCCCCGCTCCCAAAAGGATTTTCAACCACTACACTTTTTTGTTAGTCTGGACCCTCAGCAATCATTTTCTGCTTGTTTGCCATTAAACTGATGGTGGGTGTGAGCGCCAGGGCATTGTCATGGCAACGAAGTGATAAAAAATGGAATTTAGGGAAATGACATATATTTGTTACTAAACAACATTAACACACATTTATGTTTAAGTGTATATATATTTGAAGATGCCATATTGGTTGTAATCAAGATCTAGGTCATTTGAGGTCACAATCATGCCTTATCATGACCGCTGCCATGGCAACTCAAAGACAAAAAGCTTGAATTTGATATAAAATGTCACTTCTTTGAAACTTTACAGCATAAAAACACATTCCAGTGTCTAAGTATTTATATTCAAAAATGCCCATTAGATTGCAATCAAGATCTGGGTCTTTTAGGTCACGGTCATGCCCAATCAGGACAATTGCCATGTCAATGCCGTGATTAAAAAAATAAAAAAATAGGGAAAAATTGTCATATATTTCTAAGTAAACAATGCTAGTGTATAGGCATATAGGGATGTAGTGTAAGGTCACAATCATGCCAAATCATAAAAGTTGCCATGATAAGTTTGTGAAAAAAATTGAAATTGGTAAATTTGGAAATGTCATATCCCGGTCATATCTTAGTTGTAATACGCTACAATATGATATGAAATCACAATATAATTATATATGTATAGGCCTGTATAGATTTTAGATTAGTCGGTTGATTGCAATCAATATCTGGGTCCTTAAATACAGTCATGCTTAATCGCAATGCCTAGAGGAATGTTCATTTACATCAAATTGTCTCACAGTATTCTACAAACCATTATTAAATTTGTAACATACTTTAATGTGTTACTTAGATACATGCATGTTTTTGGCTACATACTGACATGACTGAGAAGACGAAATGCTGATCTGTAACTTCACTGAAAATTGGGGTCCTGGGGAAGCATATTAAGGTGTTCATGGTGATTTTCACGCCAACTTGACATCTTTGTAGTGCTAGTTTACTGTAGACCCGTTAAGATGCTTTCCTGATGAGAAACCAGTAGACAGGATTCATATTAGGGATATGAATATCTACAATGTTGAATTGTTTTGGAAAGTAGTATGCAGCATACAGACATTAAAAATTAAGCTTTCTGCCGTCTTTGTGGCTTTTTTCAACATCTTTTGATTGAGATTTTTTGTGGTGGACATTTTTAGGAAAAGCAGAAAAATTGTCTTTTGTGGATTTGTGGTTGAGAACCCAATTTATTTTCAGTGTAGCTGGGCTTTGAAAATGAATACCACTGATCAATAAAAAAAATGTAGTCATATGAAATGGTATTCCACATGCGGTCAATCCTCTTATAATTCATATAAGTCATCATCATCCTTCTCATCATCAAACATATCTTCTTGCATGTTATGGTAGTCAGCTTCAGTATCATCTTCTTCATGATCGTGCTCCAATACTAAATCGATCAGTTCCTTTGGTAGCATTTCATCTTTTGTCCATTGGTACTCCAATTTGTCTCCCCGTAGAACCCATCCATGACCATCGTCGGGCTTTGGCAATTCCGGACATGCCAAATCAGCTTGGTTCAATATGAGAGCCTGATAATTGGCGCGTACAACATGCATCCTTAAGGAGAATCTGCAGGGTGGAAGCAAACTTAGGTCAATGCCACTTTCACTGGACAGTAGTTGGTTCTTTGGTGTGTAACGTGTCATGAACATGGTATACCGCAGCTTGTTGATGTCATTGACACCTGATTTTGCGCCATATAAAAGACATGTGAATGCTTCTAGATCATCAAACGTTCCTGGATTGAGAGTAGAGCTTGTACCCAAACCTGTGAAGACAGGAATATATTGCGTTGTTTTTTTGCAGCACACGCAGGGGTCCCACCTTGCCTTTACGAACAAATGAACTAATAGTATCACAGCTGGTGAAAGCGTGGAGTGAAAGCAATGCATTGCAAAGATTGTTGCCAATGCCCCGGACTGCTGATCTGATGTCAATCAATCGTCGCTTGTCTGCAACACCAGTGTCCATAATTAGTAGTATCCTGATATTTTGTGAAAACTTCATCAGCAACATGAATACATCTGTATCAGGTGACCGAACTCTGACGGCACTTGAATCAGTACAATGTGTTGCAATATGACAGCAGTGAAGTATTATTCTGGTGTCAGCCTCCTGAAAAAGAAGAGCAAATGTAAATATATTTTAGTAAAGTAAAGTAAGGTAAGGTAAGGCAAGATAAGGTGAAGTAAAATAAATGAAGTACAGTAAAGTAAAGCTAAGTAAAGTAAAGTGAGGTGAGGTAAGATAAGATAAAGTAAAGTAATGTAATCATTGTGCAGTTTAGATATCTTAAATAGGTTACACACCTGTTTGGATCGCAAATTTGGGACCTCTTCTACATCGGTTGTGTGTCCATCTTGGTTACTTAGGCTTCAACAGCTCTCTCCACAGACAAACATCACCTGCCGCCCTTTCAGCTTCAGTGCGAACTTGTCTTGCTTCCATTCTTGTAGAATTAGACAGATGTCTACATCAGGCACCTTGAAAGGATTGAGGAAGTTCTGGAACGTAGTCATCGTGTTTCGCACGGCACAATCACCTTTTACAATCTCTGATGGGTTGACATCTGTGTGATTGCTCACCTCATCATCCCCGATGCCAGCCAAGTCAAGTGTTGCCTGAAACAGATGCAAGTAAAATAAGATCTTACAGAACACATATGGTTGGCTTTTTGAACATTACATACATTCAAAATCTAAAACAAACATTTAGTTTCAGCGGCATATAAAGTTTACCACTATCCGTATTGAGCAGAAATGTGGGACTTTATGTGGATGATTTCACTAGCTTTAAATGTAATTAGGTTTCCTAATATACTAAACATGACAAAAATGAACAAAACGTTCCAATGTGATAAACAGCAATAAAGGGATAGTGCACTAATTATGTATATGGGGTGAAATTACAAAATAGTCTGTCAAAAATTGCTTGCACCCCTTTCAACTTGCCAGATCTCTCCCCTTCCCTTTGCAAATATACAAATTATGTCAAACTATAATAATTATTTCAAACCTTATACTGTTCATATGATGCAGAAAATGTTGCATATTTTCTCTTAGTTTTTTTGGCAAATTTATGAAAATGGTTCCTGAAAAATGCATATCAAAACTATTTTCCCGTCTTGCCACAAAACCTATGTCTATATGGAAATTTAACAATTGCATCACCCTTAAAATAAGATACACTAGCTCATGCTTACCTCTAGATAGCCAGCTCCTGCATGCCAAGTAAAACTCCACCTACGATACGCTGCCAAGTTGCGACTGAAGCCAATAATTCCTGGACCATGCGCACTGGCATGACGGTTGTAAGCCAACGAACCCCCCTTTCTACTTAGATGTAGAAAGCTTAGCCTCTCCTATGCTTTTATTAGAGTCCTCACTAACACCCAGAACCCTGTTTACAACCTCATTAGGTACCCTAATTTCTCCACCCTCTTTGATAGGACTAAAACCCTATTCCCTCCCTTCAGCTTAAGCATTAAATCAGACCTTTTCCATTTCGGCATCAACCCCGCTACTCTCGGCACCTTCTCCTGGCCCACTTTTACTCCTTGGGCCACCCCCTCCCTTCTGTCCACCTGGGCCTCAGGTGGACAGGAATTGGGAACCGCAGAGCGATTCACACTCATTCCTTTCTTCTTAAGTAGCTCCATTGCACCAGGATGTGTGTGTGGCAAGTTGAGAAGTGTGTTTAAGTATAGTGATGTATACCTTGCATAGGTTGGCTTCTCTTGACTGAAGAAGAGAGTGCACATTTCATCTAGACAGGCCATGTGCAAGGTGATGTCATTGATCTTTGTAGCCCTCCAGAAACGCATCAGGAGCCATGCCTTATCCATGTAACCTAGCCAGAATTGTGCTGTTTTGCCCTTTTCTCCAGCACGCACCTTCGCTTTGTACTCATCATACTTCTATATCCATTCCTTCTATTTGGAGTTTTGCTTGACAGCAGACAAGTGTTCAGAATTTGGTGTTTTTTCCAGAACTGACATCAGCCTCATTTCCTGCTCACCGATGACTAATTCATCTTCATCTTGAAAGAAGCCCACAATAGCCGTTCTAGAGCTTCCACCGATGTTCTGATAACATACTGTACCTGGCCCTGTTGTAGTGTTTTTTATTCATGACTTTTTCGATGAAACCATTTGTACACACTGCAGATTCAACTAACACTTCCACAAATCCACTCCCTTTCATATACTTTCCTAATGCACTGATGTATGCACATGCCATGTGGAATGCCCCAAGTCGAATGATGACATTGCAAAATCGATCTGCATACGACCACAAAATTCCGTAGGCCTTCTAAGCAGCAGCCAGATCAAACGTATCTGGTATCTGGTACCCAGTCTGAGATGTGATTTGAGCAGTGGCGCATGACGTCATCAAGGGGCCATATGTATTATGAATGAATGTTATGGCATTTTCTCAAATTCATTTGTTTATCTTGGCATTGCCATAGCAACAGCCTGTGGCGGGTGTGGGATTTCAATTGGGGGAGGGGGCAGGGTTAACACCCAATTTACATAATACTTAACATTCATGACAGGGGCAAAATATACAATTTTCATTGATGGGAGGGGGGCGAACAACACTAACAAAAATGAATGGGGGAGACTACACTCATGCCCCCCCCTTCTCTGCCTCCGACGCCCTGCTAGTGGCAAAAGTCCCAATTAAAGGTATAACTTTGACCGTAAATGACCCAGATCTTGATTGCAGCCAACCAGCAGCTTCAAATCTATACAAAAAAAATGGCATTTTTTCTCAAATTCATTTCTTTATCATGGCGTTGCTATGACAACGTTCCTTAAAGACATGAACACGACCTCAAATGACTCAAATCTTGATAGCAATCAACTGGGCAGCAACAAATCTATATACCTGAACACTTAAAGTGTGCTGATATGTTATCCAGTTACAAAGATATGCCATTTTCTCGAAATTCCAAATTCTCATTTAGGCGTTGCCATGACAACGCCCTGGCGCTCACACCCACCATCACTTTAATGGCAAACAAGCAGAAAATGATTGTTGAGGGTCCAGACCAACTAAAAAGTGTAGTGCATGAAAATTCCTAAGGGGGCAGGGGGTCTGGTCGGCCCACTGACTAATATGTGATACTTGTGACTTCATGAACTTTTCTGATTCTTTCTTCTCAACTAACAATTCCATCAACTGTACTTACTCATATGAGACACTTCAAAGTTATTCTTCCGGCCTTGACTTAGGGTCAAACCACTATCCCGATGTCAAATTGAAAACTAATCCAAAAGTAAAAAGGAAGGTTCTAAAATTTGTTGTTATCAACTTTCAAAGTGTTCGAAACAAGAAAGCCTCCTCTGAAAGTCTTATAAAAGACAAAGATCCAGATGTCATTATTGGCACTATAAGCAGTTAGTCAGGCCTCACCTTGAGTATGCTATTCAGGCTTGAAGTCCCTTTTATGAGAAGGATAAGTTCATTTTGGAGCAGGTTCAGCGAAGAGCCACTCCCGAAATAAGGAATCTCTCTTATGAATCTAGGTTGCAAATTCTTGGTTGGACCGCGCTTGAGTTGAGAAGAGTACGTGGCGATATGATTCATGTTTTTAAGTTCCTATCTGGTAGTTATGCTTTGACTTCCTGTTATTCCTTGCATGTTTCAACTACATGTAATCCTCATGTGACACATGGTAACAGTTTGAAGTTGACCAAAGAGTTCTTACGGATACATATTCAGCGTTTTAGCTTTTCGCAAAGAGTTGTTTAGTGAGTGGAGTGGTTTGCCTGCAGTGCGTAGTTAGCTCCAATGTCTGTTCACAATCAAGTCAACATTGATAAGTTCTTTACTAACTCTGGGCGTCTTTTATTTTTTTTTTTTTTTGTGGTGGTAGTGGTGTTAGTTTGGGCTTTTTATGGGGTGACTAACCCTTCTTAGCCCGTAATCTGGTTATGTTATGTTATGTTAAATACTGTACCTACATGTAATTAGTTGAAAAGTTGATGAACAATAGAGTGTCAGTGAAATCAACATATAGCATTAAATCGAACACTGCGCGCATTTGCTGACAAACATTTTCAAAATAGCAGTGCCAACGAACTCAGGTGATACGTGCACTAATTGTGTACGCGTTTCCAAAAGTGAGGAAATTGCGAAGCATTCGGAATGTCATGTTTTCTGTAATTTATATGTTTTTTACGTACAAAATGTTCATCATTTCATTTGTAACTTAGTTTGAAAGATACTTCTAAAGTTTCAAGACTAATGAAATAGAAATCATAGCTTGTAAGTATACGAAGGCCGGCCTCTCTGCTCTCCGCATCCTCACTGATCCACGAAACCCATGCTTCCATTCCATCCGTTCTCCCTCCTTCACCAACCTCTTCAATCTCAACAAATGCATCCCCTTACCTTTCGGGATTCGGATGCACTCCCACTTCTCCAAAGCCAACATCAACATTTTCCTGATTGCCAGATACACCATCCCACCTACACCCACCTGGACAATTCCCCATCCCTAAGGTGTACCTTGGTCTTTCCTCCTTCACGAAAGCTCTTCACAACCCAGCCTTCCTCCACTCCAAATACTGCCAATTCAGTAGACATTTCCACGACTACTCCTTCCTCTTCACCGACGGCTCCACACGGGAAGGCTTTTTGCCTGGCGTATTTGGTTACGACAAGCCCTTAAAGTTCAGCGTATTTTATAAATTTGCCGTTGTATGTACAGGCCATTGCGTAATGTACAGGGCATTGCGCGCTAGCGAAGTATGCAAGCAATTGTTAAGACACACTTGTGTAGGCCTGCCTCGCTAAAGTGAATGAAAATTGCGCTTTTAAAATGCCAAAAACATTAAAAAATTGGACTATCATTATCATAAAAATATTAGGGAAAAGTTCATACCCAATCCTTGTATAATGTTGATTCTTGAATTATGAAATTTGGGCTAACAATCCCAAAATAAACTAGAAAAAACTTTTGTTTATCGTATCCAAACTTTCATGAGGTGTTAGTGAGCTTTGACCAATTGTCAACAATAGTATACTATTCAGATCTTGAACACGCCTACCTCCTTTAATACAGTATAGCAACTTGCGTTGCAGATTGTGATCACTTCACAAATAAGTTGAATCCTACCTAATAATATCGTTGACAATTAACAGCCTGCATTCAAAACAACATCAAAACTTTCAAGTACACTGTACGTACATCATGCATAGGGTCTATGTACTAGCCTATGTGTTTATAACAGCACTATGAGCATGTTGAATCATTTGGCCGTTAGTCTCGTAGTTGTGTCATTTTCCTTTTATTTATGAGTAATTCATGCATAGGGTCTATGTACTAGCCTATGTGTTTATAACAGCACTACGAGCATGTTGAATCATTTGGCCGTTAGTCTCGTAGTTGTGTCATTTTCCTTTTATATATGAGTAATTCAAAATCATTTTTGTGTGAAATAAAACTTTTAATTGCACCACAGAGGTAATACGTTCATGATTTTCATTTATGTTAATGAAAAAGGCTGGGGTAAAATTCCACATGCTATATCTAAATCTTATGACGCAGGTACAGGTACAATTTCAGCCATGGCGTAATATACGACGAATGTGTCGTTAACACGATCTCTGTTACGAGTGTATTGTGCATTGTCTCACTCAGTATGCAAGTATTGCCTTGCAAATAGTGCAGACTGTTGAGGTTTTTATCTCACTAACACGTACACAGACGTGGCGGACTGTAAATCCACGGCCTAACGTTAGTGCTAATACACGACTTCACACTTTCAGTGACCTCAAGGTCAATCCGGTACAGAAGTTTTGTTTACGTGATACCTTACACACTGAACATGCAGACAAGATGGTTTTCCACTGGATTTGTGTCGACATGTGCTTTTTAGCAAATTAAATGTTGTGATTTTTTTTGTTTTAAGTATGAAAAGGATTTTTCATGCACCTAAGACACTTTTTGTTGTAGGCCTTATTGTTATCTGTGATAAAATTGGAGTTAAAGTCGCTCAGATTAAAGATTGCTTACCTTCAGCACAGTAGCCATAGGGCAATACGAATCTGGCGCCCTCGCATAAAATAAATTATTGTGATTTTGTTCATCCAGAAATAGTAAATAGATTAAAAGAAAAAGGACAACAATACATTTTTAGTGTTATGAAATAAATTTGGGTATTTCTGTGATTTTCTTTCTTAGTATGGAAACACAAAGAAAGACTTCATCTAAGGCTCTGCCCGCAAACTTTACTTGAGGCACATCTAGGTCATTGAAAACACCACCCCAAGGCGCCACCCCCACCACCCCGTCACCAATCTTCACATATTCGGATGCATTCTCATTTCCCCAAAGTCAACATCAACATATTTTTGATAGCGAGGCACACTATCACTCTCACCTGGGTTATCCCTCCTCCTCAAGTTTTCCTTGGCCTTTCCTCCTACACGAAAACTCTTCACCTTCTTTCGCTCCAAATACTGCCAGCTCAGTACACACTTCCATGACTACTCTTTCCTCTTCACAGATGGCCATACTTGGGAAGGCTCCTCTGCAGCTGCCGCCACCTGTCCCGGCCTCACCCTTTCTTCAAGGTTACCTGATGGAGCCTCCATCTCCTCTGCTGAAAGCAAAGGCTATCCTCCTAGCTCTAAACTTTGCAGAACTGTCCTTCTACCCCAACTTCGTCATCTTCTCTCACTCAAAATCAGTTCTTACTGGCATCCTCAACATGCTCCGGTCTAATCCACTCATATTACAAATCCTAAACAAACGCCACGTTCTCTCTTCCTCGGGGAAGAAACTGATCTTTTTCTGGATCCCCAGCCAAACAGCCTTAACAACCTCATCTCTCAGCTCCCCACCCCCTTCATACTTCTTGGTGACTTCAACGCCCACAAACCCCTGTGGGGCTCCAATACCACCACCCCCAGAGGCAAGCTCTTCGAAAACACTCTTCGACAGCACAGTCTCTCCTTGCTCAACACTAACTTCCCGACCTACTGTACCTTCACCCTGCCACAGGCTCCCTCATCTGTATTGACCTGCTCCCTCACCTGTATTGACCTGTCTATGTGTTTCCCCAACCTTCTTGATTTTAATTGGAATGTCACTGCTGATCTCTGTGGTAGTGACCATTACCCTCTTATTCACTGCAACCTTCAAACCCCCACCAACCACACCCCCAATTGGAACCTTGAGAAGGCCGACTGGCCCCTTTTTCGAAACCCTCTGCGACTCGCACCTCTCTCCCCATCTCCTCGAGGGTGAAGATCCCATGTCAAACTTCAGTAACATCCTTATCAACATCGCCACCTGCTTCATTCCCAAAACCTCCAAACCCCCTAACCACCCCCCAAGCCCTGGTTCACTGATGACTGCAAAACCACTATCAAGAACAGGAAAAGGGCCCTCAGGAACTTCAAAATTAACCCGACCACCCACAACCTCAACCTCTTTCATCATCAAGCGTGCCAAAGCCAGGTGCACTATCAAGGACAGTAAAAACAACACTTGGAACAAATTCATCTCTTCTCTCACCACCAACACCCCCACTAAGAAGATTTGAAGAATGGTTAACTGTTTCCACGGCAGGGTGAGCAAGTCTCCCATCTCTTTTGGAATGGTAACTGTCTCACTGCAAAAAAGGACATTGTTAACCAACTTGCTGCCTCTTTCAGCAACATTGCGTCCAACTACCCTAATGCTTTCAAAGCCAAAAATGTTTATGATGAAACCCGGAGTATCACCTTTCCCTCCGACAACATCGAAAGCTATAACACCCCTCTCACTTTTTCTGAATTAAATCAAGCCATCCATGATGCTGGCTGCACCTCCAAGGGCCCAGATAACATTCCCTACCAGTTTTTGAAACACCTCTCCAACAAGGCCACCACTACTCTACCACCATCCTCAACCACATCTGGTCCTCACACTCCTTTCCATCTATCTAGAGGACAGCTATCATCACCCCCGTCCCCAAACCGGGAAAGGACAGTACTGACCCCTCCAGCTACTGCCCCATCGCCCTCACCTGCTTTCTCTGTAAAATTATGGAAAGGATCATTAAACCAGAGGCTAAACTGGTTCCTTAAGACCAACAGAATCCTCTCCTCTCACCAAAGCGGCTTCCGGAAACTTTGCAATGCCCATGACCAGTTAATTACACTCGACACCGCTATCCGGGAATCCTTTACAAAAAAGGATCACCTGATTGCCATCTTTTTCTACCTCGAGAATGCTTTTGACAATACTTGGAACTACGGCATTATCTGCAAACTTCACACCACAGGCCTCAGAGGCCACCTTTCCATCTTTATTCAAAACTTCCTCTGACCCAGGCAGTTCCAAGTTCGTTTTGGCCACACCCTTTCCAACTCCTATCCCCAAGAAGAGGGCATCACCCAAGGCAGCATCCTCTTTCCCACTCTCTTCAACCTGAGCATTAACGACATAGTGGACAACCTTGGCCCCAACATCAAACATGCCCTCTATGTGGACTACTTTATCGTCTTCTACTCCTCCCCTAACTTTCCTCTTGTCTAAAATAGGCTTCAACTCAGCCTCAACCTGCTGCAAGACTGGTGCATTAATATTGGTTTTAAATTCTCCAAAGACAAGACAATTGTCTGCATGCACTTCTGTCATTTCAACAACCTCCAGCCCAACCCGAACCTTATGCTCAATGGCAATCACATCCCTAAACTTGACCATACTAAGTTCCTGGGTTTAACTCTAGACCACAAGCTCTCCTATAAGCAGCACATCACCAACCTCAAACAGAAATGCAATAGCTCCCTTAACCTTCTCCGCCTACTCTCCAATACCACTTTGGGTGCAAACCGCCATGCTCTCTTCAAAATCTTCAGGCTCACCATTCGTGCCAAGCTTGACTACGGCAATATTGTCTACTGTGTCGCTCACAATTCTTACCTTTAACACATCAACTCCATCCAAAATGAAGCCCTCAGACTTTGTCTGGGTACCTACAGGACCTCCCCAATTACCAGCCTTCATGTTGAAGCCAACAAACCCCCTTTCTGCTAAGGGATAGAAAGCTTAGCCTCTCCTACAGTATGCTTTAGAGCCCTCACCACAATCACCAGCCTTCATGTTGAAGCCAATGAACCCCCCTCTCTGCTAAGGTTTAGAAAGCTTAGCCTCTCGCTAACACCCAGAACCCTGTTTACAACCTCATTATGTACCCCAATTACTCCACCCTCTTTGATAGGACTAAAACCCTATTCCCTCCCTTAAGCTTACGCATCAGATCAGGCCGTCTCCATCTCGGCACCAATCCCACCACTCTCAGAACTTTCTCCTGGTCCACTTTTCCTCCCTGGGCCACCCCCCCCCTCCTAGGCCTCTCCACTCATCACAAAACCCAAACCCACCCTAGTCTCTTCATCAACCTCCACATCCAAATCAAAAACCATCTCTCAAGCTACACCTCCATCTATACTGATAGCTCCAAGGAAAGCAACAAGACGGCTGCTGCTGCCGTCATCCAAGACAACACCCTCAGTAGCAGGCTTCCCGACTATTCGTCCATCTTCTTGGCCAAGGCCAAGGCCATCCACCTCGCCCTCAACTTTATTGAGTACTCTCCGCTCAGCCACTTTGCCATCTTCTCCGACTCCAAGGCTGTCCTTACTTTATTACTCAATATTAAATGTGATAATCTCACCTCTTCCTCCGTAAACTCCTTCCCCACTTATCCTCCCTCCTTCGCAGGAAACATATTATTTTTCTCTGGATACCCAGCCATGTTGGCATCCCTGGCAATGACAGAGCTGATGCAGACGCTAAGCTTGCCCTCAACCTTCCCCCCACATCTTTTCCCAAAACCTTTTCTGACAGCAAACCATTTATCGCTTCCCTTGTTCGTGGCCATCGACAAACCTTATGGGACTCCCAAATTGATAACAAACTCCACGTCATTCAGCCCACCATTCCGATCAAACCCACCATTCACAACCTCTCCCATGTCGACAATGTCCACATCATCCGCATTAGAATAGGTCACACCCATCTCACTCACTCACACCTTTCTCACTCCCACCTCCTTATTGGCTCCCCACCCGTCTGCAACAATTGCCATTGCACCCTCACAGTCTATCACGTTCTCCTTACTTGCCTCCTGTACAACCTTCCCTGAGCTTCCCTTGCTCCCCACAACTCTGTAGTCGAGCTCTCCCCAAAAAACCTTCCTCTCCTTCCTTCATTCATCATGCTTCCTTCTACAACCATATTTCGTCCTCCACTCCCACCCTCTCTCTATTTTGCTTTTTAACCCATACACCTCCTCTCTTGATCCCAGCTTTCTGGCTTTTTGTTCTCGTGTTTCTCTCATTCTTTCCCTATTTTCTCTCCCTCCTACCTCTGGAATGATCTGACCTCTCAGTCACAATTTGACCCTTGCTGTCGTGGTGCCATTAAGCCTCCTCATCAAACAAACACACCTATTCATGCAAAATTTGCCGTTTGAACTAATAAAGTTGCATTTCCCACCAAGGACACAGATCAATTTTGTTTTATTAACAATTATAAATCTCTGCATATAATTACTCTACCATAAATAAACGATTTTCGTGTTTTAAGGTGAGACTTGATTTTCGAAGGCTGACGTGTCCTGGGCCTATGCATTACTGTGCAGTGCGAACGAATGTTACTGGACTGACCTCGAGGTCACTGAAATTGTGAAGTCGCTTATGTATACATCTGCTGTTCAAATGAGGTACATAACTATTTCAACAGTGTTTAAAAGTATTATTAGCGTAACAATTTATTAGGGCTAAAGATTGACTTTGCAAGGCTTTCAGATTTCTGTTCTGGTCAGTGAGTAGAGGAATGAGTGGCAAATTGTAATAATTCTTATTTGATAAAGTAGAACTTGTTCTGTTGCTGTGATTGTTCTCGAATAAACCAGAGTTGATTATTGAGAGCTGTGATTGTTGTGGCTTGAATGTTGTGGTTGGTTTATTTTTCACATAGGCCTACATATTTGTTCATATTTCTTTGCATCAGATAAAGTTTTCATTATTTTGCCAATGTATATTTTTCCAAAGGGGCACAGATGCAGTGCCATACGTGCTAGTCGGTCTGGTCTCGAATGTATTCGAGACCATCGATTATCTAAACAAGAGTATTTACGAATTAGGCTAGGGGATAAATGCGAATGCAGCCATTATCAATTTGTGCCATTTGAGACCTAGGATGCGTAACAAGTGTGTTAATATATGGAAATTGTTGATCATCATCATTCTCCTAATATACATCTTGCTGGTCTCAAATGTATTTACTTGGTTGGATATCTGGAAACTTTGGGACCTGAGGTCATCAGACCGCATAGTTACTGTGCATCGCTAGAGTGAAAACAAAGCGATCAGCTGAGTTTGTTTATATGCCATACGTAGCATGATAGGCCCGAGCTTCAACAAATTTGTGATTTTTTCAAAATAATGACTATTCAATGTTCCAACTTAATCTCCAATCCTTTGCGACAATGTATGATGATCGATTCGGAATATGTGGCGTCGCTTTGTTGAATTTTTGGTAAAAATATATCACTGTTATTGTCAATTTGAAATTTCCTCAACTCACTCAAATTTCAACCATGTGTGTTCAACATGCCTACATTGAATTACCCAGCAGGTGTATGTACAATGTCCGTAAAAATCAATATAAACTTCAATTAATTGTTAGGCTTAATTGCATAATCAACTAACGAAGCATCTAATTAATGCAAATGGCGTTGAATTAATAATTGGTAATCTTAAGAATGTTGTCGTACTTTGCCGTTCGTGTAAGGTGCATAGCTTTGTTTTCACTCCAGCAAATGAGGTCATCTCCCAGATGTGACACGGCACCAACCAAGTGAATTCGAGACCACCTATTAGCCAATCAGAAAGCTAGAAACTTAATTGACTATTTATGAATTAACACTTTATAGATTTCCTAAGGCTACATGTAGGTTTAGCCTACACAAAATTAAGAGTGTTTCATGTGTACGTATGTTGCTGTACGTACGTCCGTGTCATGACTGGTGTCTGCATGTCAACATACAGTATATAAACAGCAGCTGAACCTACTGACCTACAGTAGCCTTTAAAGTTGTCGGCCTGGTTGCTTACGTGACAACTTTTGATTGACAGGTTGGAACTACTTCCATTACTTCAGCACAGCCTGCACAGGATAATCAATGGGTTCTTACAATGCATTATGTATATAGAGTATATATGAATACTGGATAATTGTAATAATAATTCATTCAGGCCTAACGTTAGTTGTTGGAACAGAAACTTTCGTTCTTGATTAACGTCATATTCTCAAATTTTTCAGAATAGGAAGATTTGAGCAGTTTTGAAGTTGCTGAACATAGCATATAGGGCTGATGCACTGCTAAGTTAACATTAGTAACGTTACAATAACAGTACTGTAGCTGTTGTTCAGTGTAATTTGCATGCAGCAATTTAATTGTGAGCCCCTACAAATAAAACTAATGCTTCTAGAAAACAGACAAGAAAAAAAAAGTAGAGCAGGCAGTGGCACGTTTCATTTCAAGTAATTGATACTTGTTTGGTGCAAGTAGCCATGTTGAACTTGTTGTATTCTTAACGTTTAAATTTACATTTTGCTTTTGTTTTTTTATTTAGGCTCTAGTGCATATTCTTTTTTAAACTGCACATTGTATTATGCTGTTGCTTAATTCAAATCTGTCATAATCAGCTTGTGAGCAAGAAGTTTGTCGCTGCTGAAATTGAAATTGAGTATTTTCGGCATAATGTATTTTAGTACATAGAATTATTATTGAAGGGCTAATCCATGGTTGCTAGTAGGGGTGGTTAACTTGATGAATGTAGGAGTTACTCCATATTAGAAACTGTCAATCTAATGAATATGCAACTGCCCGGTTATTGACTGGAGGGCCATCGGTTAATTTCTTCATCTACTGTCCGTTCGTTGAGTAATAACCGGACAGTAGAATTATGCAAATTAGCTTTGTTAGCCAATCAGGTAGCTTGATATGAATAACCAGGCAGATGGGGTGATAGAATCCCTAATAAACACCCTGGAATGTTTATTTCAGGTTAAATTTCAAATGTACTGTACTTACGGAACCATGGGTAAAATAGAAAATAACGGAATTCTAGTACAGTAGTATATATGAAGTGTATGGATACCCTTGACTGAAATGCTTCCAATTTAGCTTTCTAAACCATGAAAATTTATTTCAAAATGCAAAGAATCAAAGAATACACTATTGTGTAGAAGTAAAGGAATGGTACACTTTCATTACGATTAAACCCACCTCTCCTGGCATATTTTTGCCGTAAGCCAGAAGTGGAGCTTCATTCAACTGCAAAAAATTGTAAAAGTGTGCGATCACCTGCTTCTTCAAAATGGCCGCAATCTGTTCATAACTACGCTGAACTTCACCTCTGTTGAAACATTTCATTCACTTTAATTTTTGATTTGTTCCTCCTTTTTGGCACAATTAATTTTGCTCATCAAGTAATTTTGTGTGCATAGCAAGTTCAACTCTTTTGACTGTATTTTTCGTTCAGTTTTACAGTTTTTAAATGAGCTTTGGCAGAAGCCTAGTGTTAAATCACACTGTATTTTAATAATAGTACGATATTATCAATCAATTTATGTGTGACTTTACGATTGTTACCACACAAAGAAAATAGAGGGCATTTATTAGAAGTGGGGCATTTATTAGGGAATTTATGGTAGGTGACAATGGTATGTTATCATTTCTAGCAGGCAGAAGATCCTTCATTACTTGGACAATGTCTGGGGGTTCCTGTCAAGTGAGATGATATTGCTGGTGAGGAAGGACCTGGCTCCCACCTCAGTATTAGCCCTTGTAAACTTTTATAATGATGAGTTGTATTGAAAGGGCAGCCACCAGCTAAGCAAAGCAAGGTGGTACCTCTGGACTCGGAGGGGAAAGTAATGGCCACTTTAATCTGTCCCAACCATTACCTTCAGATGACGCTTAAGTCAGAGTTGACGGGAAGTGCTAAAGAGAGGGACTTTTAACTTCAAGTTAAGAGCTCCAGCTAAAATTGGCACAAGGAATGTAAGAACTCTGCTTAAACCAGGCAAACTTATTCTTGTTCACGTTTGGGCAACAATGTTTCGCATTCATTGTTTAAAGACTAAGAGCATCCCCACGTAAATTGTGTGATGAATATTACATTAGATTGCAAAACAGGAAATGGGCGTGGTAAAGTGTGAAGACATATAAAGATGTATAGACTACATTAATATTATTTTTTATAAGATTTTTCGCACGAAGCATTTGAAAAATAGAGTTTAGGGACTGGAGAAGAAAACAAACATTGTCATTTCAGGATGCCATGCAAAGCAAAAACAACTTGAAAATGTTATTCCATACTGCCGTTACTGGAGAACATATGTACAGGTCAACAGGTTACAAAAGTGTTTCAGCATTTTACCCAAATGACTTACCAAAAGTCATGTGAATTTTTCTTCAAAATTTATGAACATTCCACAAAATTTCATTGTCAGTGGTCTCTGGAAAAGTGCCTCAATTTACTAGAAATGTAGAAACGTTTTTTGTAAAGCAGTAATCTAACATGATCTAAATTCTAATCCTAACGTTAGATCAAACAAAAATTGCTTTCATCTTGCCATTCTAAGTGAACAAATCTAAATTTTAATTAGACCTAGGCCCAGCACAGCAGTGGAAATTTCTACTGGCAAAACAATCATTTTGGCCTACTTCACAGACAATTTATTTCTCACTGAAAATATGCACACACTAACATCAAAATGTTTCGCATCGCCCTCATAAAAATACTAGAAAAATATCTAAGATAATTGGTCAATATTTGGAAGATTTTTTTTTTTAAATGACAACATTTTTTCCCAATTTGTTCAAAATACTTTTAAGGTAGGTGAATTTATAATAGGCCTAGTATACTAGAGTTTGTGCAAACAAAGTGAAATACACGCATTAAATTAGCATGCATTCAGGACATTCATACAATCGAGGCAAAGTCGTACCCGTACAAAGCTAGTCGTAGACAAAGATTTTTTTCCCCCTGCAAGTTGGATTGCAGGAAATGCATTAGGTATTGAGTAATTTGAAATGATGCCTCACTAGAGTAAAACATGGGAAAGAAATAAATTTGTATTTAAATGATCAAACAAATGTTAGCTGAAAAAGTGTACAAAGTGTATGCTTTCCATGCGCAGCACAGTGTACTTCAAGCTTAGGTCATAATGGGCCTGATTTGTTAGTGTTAATGCGTTAGGCTTCTTTGCAGCAATCATGGGTCCAAAACAGATGAACGAAATTTAGAAAAATTACACGCTCTTTGTTTTAGGTGTATATACCATTTTCAAGCTTAAGATTTACTCTTGTTCGCTGGATACAGAAAAGTATATCATTACATTTAAAATTTTAAAGAAAAATAGGAATTTACTTACTTCTGAATTTTTATCGCCTTGTGATTAGCTAATGGTCTTCTTTCTTTTCATTAGTAACCAATGGTATAGTGTTATCGTGTTATCTTAACATAGGTGGATACCGGTATTGGCTTCGATTATGTTTAAGTGACTGATGTCACCAATTTTAGAATTCAGTCAATCAGCATTTAAGATCAACAGAGAGGGCAGTACCGTGGCTCTGAAGGGACATTTCGAGTTCACGAGATTTTCGTCACGAATTCCCAAGTTCACGACTTAACGAGTTCACAAGTTTTTTATCACGAGTTCACGAGTTTTTCATGACGAATTCACGAGTTCACGAGTTTTTTGTCACGAATTCAAGACTTAACGACTTTTTCATCACAAGTTTTTCGTCACGTATTCACGAGTTTACAAATTTTTCATCACAAGTTAATTGTTACGATTTTATGAGATCATGACTGCACGAGTTTTTCATCACGACTTCACAAGTTTTGTCAAGGTTTAACGAGTTCACGAGTTTTTTGTCACGAGTTCACAAGTTTTTCATCACAAATTCACGAGTTCACGAGTTTTTCATCTCGCATTCACGAGTTCACGAGTTTTCATCACGACTTAGCGAGTTCACAAGATTTTCGTCAGGAGTTCACAACTTAACAAGTTCACGAGTTTTTCATCACGAGTTCACAACTTAACGAGTTCACAAGATTTTCATCATGAGTTCACGACTTAATGAATTCACAAGTTTTTCGTCATGAATTCACAAGTTTATGACTTTTTCATCATGAATTCACGAGTTCACTTTCCTTCTTAGGCCTACATGTAATATGCATATACCCAGTCTCGCTACAGGTAGCACGGAACTAACTATTTTCCCCATTGAAGCCTATGATGAAAGAGTCAAGTTCGGGACCCTTTTTGTACCAGAATTATAGATTTGGGATCTTTTGGGATGTTTTCCAAAAAGTACCATCTAATATCTATTGGATGAGGGTACTTTCAATATGGGGTAACCAGAGGTTTTGACCCTTTTTTAGGCTGAAGTGAAGAGGTGTTTGTTATACACCCTCACCAAATCACTCAAATGTTGGTGTGGGTCCATGGTAAAATAGTTCCCCATGAAACTTTTACTAAAACAAATTTTGTCAGGTTCGGATATGCATAGTTAAGACCTATCCTATCTCTACCATTCCTAATTTTTTTAACTTCTCAGCTTCCTGTCCCATGAAATGGAACTTCTCGAAAATATTTTCATTAACCTTTTCTCTGAGGGTTCTCATTTTTGGATGGCAGAGTGATACTTTATTAGTTCCGTGCTATCGATATTCCGCTTGGCGCAACACGTGGTCACTTACGTATAGAAACAATACACTTATTGAAACTCATGAATTCGTGACGAAAATCTTGTGAATTCATGATGAAAAACTTGTGAACTCGTTAAGTCCTGAATTCATGACGAAAATCTCGTGAATTTGTGGCAAAAATCTTGTAAATTCATGATGAAAAACTTGTGAACTCGTTAAATTGTGAACTCGTGAATTCGTGACGAAAATCTTGTGAACTCCTGAAGTTGTGAACTCGAAATGTCCCTTCAGAGCCACAGTAGGGCAGAATATATCCTTGCTTTGTTTTTCTTTAAGCTTGTAAATACTGTGAGCTTGAGCTTATTTTTCTGTAAGGGCAGTAGTGTCATAATCCCCAAACCATTTTTTGCTGGAAACTACCTTGTTATGTGCTTTTTCAAAGTATCAAACATCAGCTTTGTGCATGGTGTTCCACATTAAAAAAAATCCACTTCCCTGCAGGGGGGTTAAAAAAAAAAAATCCTGAAAATGTTCATTAATTAATTTTGAAATGCTACTTTAATGGACTTAAGATTTCACTGTAGCAGAATTTAATACAACCATGGGATTTCTATATAATCTAAAATACCTAAATACCAAATTTTAAGGATGTAGCATATTTAAAACTAGAATTATTAACAACTTTCCAGAAATGTGAATTCTATGGGAAAATTAAAATGGCCACCATCTGTGATATCTGGACTTCCTTTTGCCAATTTTTGAGGGCCAATATCTCAGGAAGCAATTACAATTTTGGGCTTACATTTTGCAGGACTTCTAATTATGGTACTATGTAACTTTACTCCAAATTTAAGCAAAATCTGAGACAGAGGGTGTTGGGCCTGTTGGAGTTTGCATGGAATGACCTAACATTTTATGACCTCTGACCTTGATTGACATGTCACATTATGCACAGGAGGCAACTTTACATCACTCTATATCAACCCAACTACCAACTGAAGTACCAACTCAATACAAATTAAGGATTTCCTAGGAAATGTAAACAAAAATAGTTACTATAATTTAATCACTGACCTTTGACCTCAAAGTGACATATCATATCTTGAGCATTATGCAACTTTGCACCAAGAAACAACGTATTGACCATAATAAGAATGATGGTTTTTCCCTGGAAATGTGACTCAGTTTACCATTACCATTGTTATTTGTCCTCTGACCTTTAAGCAACAGGTCACAACTTTTATAAGACAAGTTTTTGGTTACTTGCGTTAGCAAAGGAACCTATGTATTCAACTTGGCGTGTGTGTGCGTGTCTGTGACACTTGCTTAGGTACGCTCTAACTCAAGATAGGAAAATTGGTATGGAGTCACATTTGGTAGGTAGGTCCGCCATATTGTGAAGATGTGCCCTATAGTTTTGGTGCCCGTAGGGGTCACCTGGGGTCAGATATTGGCCAAAAATGGAAAAACTTTTAGTGACAATAACTCTTAGTGCCAAGATTCTGTACATTTGATATTTTGAGACAAGTTGTGTATGGAGTAGGGGAATATTTTCATACAAAACGGCCATGTGATTGAAGGTCAAGGTCAGGGTCAAAAACAATTTTTTTGCTAAAGTGCATGGAAAAACTTTTAGTGACAATAACTCTTAGTGCCAAGATTCTGTACATTTGATATTTTGGGACAAGTTGTGTATGGAGTAGGGGAATATTTTCATACAAAACGGCCATGTGATTCAAGGTCAAGGTCAGGGTTAAAAACAATTTTTTGTCAAAGTGCATAATATTGAATTTGGACTTGGACTATGGACATTGGACTCGAATTTGACAATGATAATAATTCTTAGTGCCAATATTCTGTACATTTGATATTTGAGACAAGTTGTGTATAGAGTAGGGGAATATTTTTTAACAAAACGGTCATGTGATTGAAGGTCAAGGTCAGGGTCAAAAACAATAATAAAATAATGAAAATAAGCTTGATGCCAAATAGTTATTGATTTGAAGAACAAATGATATAATTTATTTTTATGATTTACTTGAATTAAGTTTACTTGTTTTCCATTAAACACAGTTTTTGATAAGAATACATGGACTGGTATAAATAGAAGTCCAGAGTCCATGCCATGATACCCTAAGAGCTGTTGAAAGACTAGTGTGGTTTCACATCAGCAAGGCCAGGAACTATCATTCTATTTTGCTATTACATAATACACTTTTATAACATTGACCTCGCTCTGTTTCATTGTTAAGTTACATTTAAAGTGTTATGGATATCTTTTGTGAGGTGGTATGAATGATGCATTCCAGTGGGTTGTATTATTGGTTTATATATATTCTTAAGAATATAATTTCTGTCTAGCAGACCCCATCAGTGTGATATAGTAAAAATACAAATTCCTGAAGTGTGATTAAATCTTGAATGCCACTGACATACTACAATCCAGGGTTCAATACTAAATGCACAAAGTATAAAGACCAATGAGCCTAAAAGCTATTTCAGTTTTGATGGCTGCTTATCATCTTTTATGTAAAAAAAAGAGACGCCTGAGAAATATATAATTCACCCCACCTGTTGCATTAAAAAACAAGTCATAAAGATGTCAACAGAAAGTCATTGGTCCATGTTGCTAACCTGTTTTGTTTTCTTTGCCACCTGTATTTGTTTAGCTTAGAAAGGGAATTTACTGTGTCTTGTCTACCTCCATGTGTCTACAGACATTTTCTTCATGCAATAAAATGTAGAAGGTCACTTATGAGGCAAATACTAACCATGGAGATACACTATTTAATCAACCAAAGATATGTGTAATGAACACATCCCTGAATCAACCAATTACACTGCACCTTGTTTAAAACCAAGACTGTTAGAACTCCAATCACGTTATCCACAAGTTTTACTCTTTTGCATATTAAAAATTGGCCAGTGGTGGTTAAGTGAAGAGTATCACAAGTTTTGCTTATTTGCATATTAACAATTGGCCAATCATAGCATTAGGGTTGGTTAACTGAAGAGGATGTCAGTTGGGAGTGGGAGTTGCACCAGTGTAATTGTCTTGCCATTCCGCTTCATATTGACTTTGACCTCTGGTGACCTCTAATGTTAACATTTTGTTGTTGGTATTTCGATAATTTTGACCCCATTTTCGGATATCAAAAGTACCTTCCGATCAAAAAAGGCAATTGGTTGATTCCTGTACGACCTTCATGTGCGGAGTTATCGGAGGTCAAATTTCTTAAGTCTAGTTAGGATGATTGTACGACTTGCCTTTTTGTTTTTGGAATCAGAGTGTCAAGTTACATTTGACTCGAGGTCAAAAGTCAATAGTCAAATCTGTATAATTATGCTTATTTTGGGAGAAAAATGGCTATAATAACAAGTTAATAATTTTTTGGTATGTGATAGACCTTGGTGAGTTGCAAAGAATGAGCCATTTCTCCACTTAAATAGCATGCCTGGTTCTGGAGTTACGGATGACCTCCATCTGCCCCAAAATTTCATTCTGTAGCAAGGAACCATAGTGCCCTTGGGCTCTTGTTATTATCATTTATTGCCATTAAGTAACAATCCAATTGTACTTTTTTCAGCACACATGACAGACCAAAATCTATCTCTTTTAAATCAATTATTCGACCTCTGACCTTTAAGTAAGTATATCACATGCATGAGACATAACTTTTCATCACCTTCAATAAACCCACCAAGTACCAACACCAAAGATTCCAACAACAACAAAACCTATAAAAGTGAAGCATTGATTCAATGATTAATTGGCTTAAGTTTCAAACCAAAATTGAAACAAACTCGCATCCTCTAATAAAAGACTACCTGCCCTTATCCTTTAGAATAAAACTACTACTAGAAGCTGGAATTGTTCCACATTCCTCCTACTGCCATGCAAAATACCTTTTGATAAGCACATGATTATCTCTTTAATGACCCAGATTTAGAATCCAAACAACAGTAGTATTCATGGACTGGGGGCTGAGGCGATTCAGCCGGCCCCCTCACAATTTCAGGTGAACCCGACCTAATTAGCCCCCCATCCAATATTGTTATCACACATCACCTAACCTCAATAGCCTCGCCCCCACAATATTTGAAACACTCCGCTGCACGCCTGGTGTTACATGGATCAGTCTTCATGGGATGAAAAGAGGTTTGCTTGAAGAGCCCTTCAAAGAGGAACATACAGGAAATAATCTGTACATGCTCTATTGTTAGTCAAAGACCTTGATATGAAATCAATGAGAGAAAAAATTAATTTGACACCACCCATCTGAGATTTTTTTCTTCAAATTTAGTGTGAAGGTACAAACTAACAAGGAAAGATTCCATGCCAAATTTTACTGCAAAATATTAATTGGTTCCTGAGATATCAGCCTTTAAAATTTGCAAAAATTAGGCCTGAAATTTCAAAATGGTGGCCATTTAAAATATCTCTAAAATTAAAGGTGTATTTTAATTTTCTCTTAAATTAACTTATAGGCAACTCACAGACTTGTAATTTGTTATTTAAGTATTTTAAACCATACAAAATCCAGTTATAATGTCCAATTTCACAAAAGGGCAGTCTAAAGCAATTATGTGTAGATCAAAGAAACAATTTGGCAAATATTTGATTTCCAACAACTAAAGAGTATGATTTTTTTTTTTTAAAGGAGGGACACCTAGCACAAGGCCGGAAGTTAGCATATTGGTAGGGCACATAATGATGTATATTAGTCCCAACATTTTTATTTTTTCCTGCTGGGAGATACAACCATTTAAATTCAAACTGTAATTTTGAATTCTCACATCATGGGTCATTCCATATATGGACCAGAAGTTGGGAAAACTGTCAATTCACCATCTTTGATCCTCTCCAAATTTTGTTGGATTGAACCTTACCAACTATAATGCAATTCTGCCAAATTTGACATTGATAGCTTTGATACTTTTTGAAAACTGGTGACTCAAAAAGCATTGGTCAAAAACTTGACAAAAAACACAATGAAATTACCATGTCTGGGGTTTTTGAGATGATATATCTCTTCAGTTATATTGTTTAAGTCCTTGTACATTCTGAATCCATAAGATTAATACTCAAGACTTTCAGAAAATTGGAAATTTTGCCCTTGGAATAAATTATGGGGGCACAAGGGGCCAATCAATAATGAAGAAAGTGGGTGTTACTCTGTTTTTGTGCAAAATTTGGTAAAAAATATTTATGGGAGTTTATAGTCTTAAAAATAAAAATAAGTATCTATATGTAATATACATCAGGAATTAATTTCCAATTGATGTAGAGTCACAAAAACTAGCTTGACCATATTTATTATTATTATTATTATTGTTGTTGTTACTATTACTATTATTACTTCTATTACTACTACCACTACTATTACTACTACTACTACTACTACTACTACTACTACTACTATTACTACTACTACCACTACTACTACTGCTACTGCTGCTACTGCTACTTCTATTACTGCTGCTGCTGTTGCTGCTAACTGCTACTGCTGTTACTGCTGCTGCTGTTGCTGCTGCTGCTGCATGTGTTGCTGCTGCTGCTGCTGCTGCTGCTGCTGCTGCTGCTGCTGCTGCTGCTGCTGCTGCTGCTGCTGCTGCTGCTACTGCCACTACCACTATTATTACTACTACTATTACAATTACTATTACTATTACAGTACTACTATTACTGGTACTGCTACTGCTACTACTGCTACTATTATTATTATATTTTTTGGGGAGGAGGGGCATTATCCTCCCCACCCCTAAAATTCTGGGTCACTTTGTGACCCCATATCTCAAAATAACCCCTTTTGATTTTGTTTTAGTTTCATTTACTGGTAGATATTTAACTATATATGACAAATCTAACAGCATTTCCTCTATATCAGCATCATTCAGAAGAAATTAAAGTATCAAATTTCATGATTAATATTTATACCAGGGGCCTGTAATTGGAGTTATGTGTACTCCATAGTTCATATCATAAGGGCAGATGCTTAAATAACTGCACCTTACCATTTTGTAAAAATGTTATTTTCATGTCCTAAAACCTCAAACAACTGAACAAAATCATATTTTCCCCAATTTTTACATGGTGAGGTGCCTCTTTGAGGATGGAATATTTCAAAGAAAATTCATACTAATTAAATATCTATACCAGGGGCCATTCATATTAATGGTACATATGCTTCCTGCATATATATTGGCCTAAGAAACAATAAGCTAGCCTACTTATTTGTACTAACTGAAATACAGATACAATTAGTTTGATAACCTCAAAACCCCTAAACATGTTATTTTTTACCATTTTCATGCATGATATGCCATATTGAGGGTCATTTTTAAATATCAATCAATCAATCAGTCACATTTATATAGCCCCAAACACCAAAACAGTTTTGTACTAAGGCGCTTACAAGTAAAAAAGAGATATTAATATATTAATATATAATATATATTAAAGGTTATAATGCTTTTATGTGCAATACATACAGAAGAAAGGTAAATTAGGTGTCAGAAATCTTCAAAAACACAAAATAGTTTATTTTTCCAATTTTCATATGCTGAAGTGGCTTTTGAAGATGTTTTATTAACTATTTTTACCAGTCCTGAAATTGATGGTTCATATGTTAATGATATCATATTATAACACTTGTTAATGATATCATATTATAACACATAATACTTATTTGTAATATAATTGAAATACAGATTCAATTATTTGGTTTAATATCAATTAGTCCATATTTTCTATATCTGAGCATTATATGCCATTTTGAGATATCATTTTTTTAGAGAAATATCCATATATATATATATATATATATTAGTGTTTGCACCGAGTCCAAAAATTGGACCGGGTACCCGACCTTCATTATCGGTTTGGTATCCGGGTATCCGACCTGCCAACAAGGCCTTTTCAATATTTTTCGCGGAGTAGTATGTGTTAAAATCTAACAGAGTACCTTGTAAAATCTTGTGATATTTCTTGTTTTTCAATCGTATCTATGTTTTTGTTAATAAAGAAATAAAATACAAATGTTTCTAGTCTCTTTTATTGACCTGTCTTCATAAAATACCATACAATAATAAAATACTCAAATTTCTCAAAATTTTACGGAACGGGTGTTTTCTGGAATAATACACGATTTCACGGTTCTGTTATGAAACAGAAACAGTCTGCAATTGGTAATTTTATGAAAATCCATATCCAGGTTGTATTTTTGGAACCGGGTTGCAACACAATCGGTCGGCTACCCGAATAATTCGGGTACCCGTGTAAACTCTAATATATATGAGCCTAAAATTTGATATTTGAACACAAATGGCATTCATTTATGCATAACTGATGCACAGCTATTATAACAAGCATTACACCCTGTATGTCTCATAAAGCTCCCATGTTATTGACAAAAAAATGTAAAATGTGAGAATATGTATTACATCGGAAATGACTATGTAGTTTTTGATCCGTGGTCTTTGAGTGACCAGTTTTTGAAAAGTATCAATGTCAAATTTGGCAGAACTGTATTATAGTTGGTACTGTAAGCTTCAATCTGACACAATTTGGAGAGAATCAGCGATGGTGAGTTGACAGTTTTCCAAACTTCTGGTCCATATATGGAATGACCCATGATGTGATAATTCAAAATTACACTTCAAATTTAAATGGTTGTAACTCCCAGTAGGAAAAAATAACCATCACCAAATATATGGGCAAAATATACATTATTATGTTTGAAACATCAATGAACACTAGTTGATCAATTTTGTGCAATTGGTATATAGTACTGTAAGTGTAATGATATGATGAGAGTTTTACTGTCAGTGTGTGATGGTTAGCTGTATAGGCCTACTTTGGTCTCATTTGATATTATACAGATTCTATGTAACTTTTAGAATAAAAACGTGTGAAAATTGCTTAACAGGTATGATCTCATTTTCGTGCATTTCTTTGCCCCTCAAGTTTTTGTTTAACCGGAATTATTGTTTTTACTCTGACAAGTATTAAAGAAACTAATGTTTGTGGCAGAGGTTTTGAGTCCTCAGAGATACTTAAAACCTCAATTTTTCAGGGGGCTTCATCCCCCTGGAAACCCACCAGCAAAAGCTTTATTAACATATAATTGGCAAATCAGGGCCTCTCCTTTCTCTGTGGTTGAATGGATAGAACTAAAAAGAGGTTTCAGTTATAAAGAGCTTTCATATTTTTTCTGGGTCAATGAGTGAGGTTACAAAGTACAATATCATGGAAAACTCGGACAAAGATACATTGAGGCTTGTAGTACTGTAAAATGTAGTGAAAATCTAATCCAAGAAAGTGATAAGTGTTTCCTTCAATTCTCAAGTAATTTAAAACCAACTGCTCATACTTGCCTCTTTACAAAAATTTAACAAGAATATTTTCAGTTATAAAATACAAAACTTATAATAAAATCATGAAATAATCTGGAAATCTACTGTCATAATCGAATGAAGTTGCATTACTAGAAACTCATTTTGCCAAAATTGTACCACTTTGCAAGGGTTTAACTGCCATTTATTGTAATTTATTCATTTTTCTTCACAGCGAAAGCAACTGAAGACATGTTAATGAAAATACTCTTCTTGTGGGTGTAAACATTACTTGGAGGCTGGAGATTATTTACTAGATACTGACGTGTTTCCATATACAGTAACAGAAATGCTAAGGACAGAGGTTTTTATCATATTTGCTTATGTGATATCAGGTAAGCTTTAAGGTTTTTCTTCACTAGGAGATATTAACCATGTTTATATTGTAAGCTCATCTATCCATCCCTCTGCATGCTGGCCCGCTAGGCCTGTACTTGAGCTGTGGACATATACTGAGTTAAGTAGATATGTACACAGAAAAATAATGAGTTGTTACCAACTGTTCCTACAATACTTATTGCTATACCTTTCGAAGTACAACAAAGATGCCTCAAAACAATGAAAAATAAAACGTTTTCTATCACTTTGCATGAAATTGCATCACAAAGTAACATATTGAAGATGCTAATTAAAAATGAAACATACAATCCAAAGCTCTGACATTTGAGATACTGTTACTTCATATACCATAGTTTCAGAATTTAAGCTTATTAATGGTATAACATATACAGTAAGTAGTATATGGGAACTAAGACTACTACGGGTGAGGAGCAGCCCTTCAGAGCACACCTTAAGCATCCCATACACATCCCTTTGGAGCATCCCATGCGCATCCCTTTGGAGCATCCCATGCGCATCCCTTTGGAGCATCCCATGCGCATCCCTTTGAAGCATCCGTTGCGTATCCCTTTGAAGCATCCCATGCGCATCCCTTTGAAGCATCCCATGTGCATTTCTTTGGAGCATTCTATGCGCATCCCTTTGGAGCATCCCATGTGCATCCCTTTGGAGCATCCGATGCGCATTCCTTTGAAGCATCCGATGCGCATCTCTTTGGAGCATCCCATGTGCATCCCTTTGGAGCATCCCATGCACATCCCTTTGGCACATCCCTTTGGTGCATCCCTTTGGAGCATCCCATGCGCAGCCCTTTGGAGCATCCCGTGCGCATCCCTTTGGAGCATCTCATGCGCAGCCCTTTAAAGCATCCCATGCGCAGCCCTTTGGAGCATCCCACAGCCCTTTGGAGCATCCCATGGGCATCCCTTTGGAGCATCCCATGAGCAGCCCTTTGGACCATTCCAATGCACAGCTCCTTGGATGAGCATCCCATCTGCATCCCTTTGGAGCATCCCATGCACAGCCCTTTGCAGCATCCCATGCGCAGCCTTTTGGAGCATCCCATGCACAGCCCTTTGGAGCATCCCATGCTCAGCTCTTTGGAGCAGCCCTTTGGAGCATCCCATGAGCAGCCCTTTGGACCATTCCAATGCAAAGCTCCTTGGATGAGCATCCCATGCATTAATGACATTGCAGACAACCTTGCCCCAACATCAAACGTACCCTCTACGTGGACGACTTCGCCATCTTCTACTCCTCCCCTAGCTTTCCTCTCATCGAAAATAGGCTCCAACTTTGCCTCAACCGGCTGCAAGACTGGTGCAACAATAACAGTTTTAAATTCTTCAAAGACAAGACAGTGCATGCACTTCTGTCATTTCAACAACTTCCACCAACCCGAACCTCATGCTTAACGGCAATAGCATCCCTAAAATTGACCACACTAAGTTCCTGGGTCTAACCCTAAACCCCAAGCTCTCCTACAAGCAACACATCACCAACCTCAAAGTAAAATGCAACAGCTTCCTCAACCTTCTCCACCTCCTCTCTAACACCACATGGGGTGCGAACAGCCATGCTCTCCTCAAAATCTTCAGGCTCACCATTCGTGCCAAGCTTGACTACGGCAATATTGTGTACTGTGTTGCTCACAACTTATACCTCAACCACATCAACTCCATCCAAAATGAAGCCCTCAGGCTTTTTCTAGGTGCCTACAGGACCTCCTCAATCACCAGCCTTCATGTTGAAGCCAAGGAACCCCCCTTTCTACTTAGATGTAGGACGCTTAGCCTCTCCTATGCTTTTAGAGTCCTCACCAACACCCATAACCCTGTTTACAACCTCGTTAAATACCCCCCGTTTCTCGACCCTCTTTGATAGGGCCAAAACCCTATCCCCTCCCTTTAGCTTACACATTCAATTAGACTTCTTCCATCTCGACATCAACCCCGCCACTCTCGGCACCTTCTCCTGGCCCACTTTTTCTTCTTGGGCCACCCCCCTCCCTTCTATCCACCTGGACCTCTCCACTCATCACAAAACCCAAACCCACCCTAACCTTTTCATCAATCTCCACAACCAATTCAAAGACCAACTCTCATATTACACCTCCATTTATACTGATGGCTCCAAGGAAGGCAACAAGACAGCTGCTGCTGTCGGATCCCAGACATCACCCTCAGTAGCAGACTTCCCAACTACTCGTCTATCTTTTCAGCTGAGGCAAAGGCTATCTTCGCCCTTAAATTTATTGAGTACTCTCCACTTTGCCATCTTCTCTGACTCCAAGGCTGTCCTTACTTCATTACACAATGTGATAACCCCACATCTCACCTCTTACTCTGTAAACTCCTTTCACCTTCCCCCTTCCGCAGGAAACATATTATTTTCTTCTGAATACCTAGCCATGTTGGCATCCCTGGCAATGACAGGGCTGATGCAGACGCTAAGCTTGCCCTCAACGTTCCCCCTATCCCTTTTCCCAAAACCTTTTCTGACATCAAACCGCTTGTCGCTTTCCTTGTTTGTGGCCGTTGGCAAACCTCATGGGACTACCAAATTGATAACAAACTCCACGTCATCCAGCCCACCATCCGATCAAACCCACCATTCACAACCTCTCTCGTATCAACAACGTTCATATTACCCGTCTTAAAATAGGTCACACCCATCTCACTCACTCACACCTCCTTATTGGCTCCCCCCAAATCCTCTGCAACAATATTGCACCCTCACAGTCCATCACATTCTCCTTGCTTGCCCCCTGTACAACCTTCCCAGAGCTTCCCTTGCTCCCCACAACTCAATTGCTGAGTTCCTCCAGAAAAACCCTCCTGATAAAATTATCTCCTTCCTTCATCATGCTTCCCTCTACAACCATATTTAATTCTTCTCTTCTACCCCCTCTCTCTACTATTTATTTTTTTCACCCATGCACCTCCTCTCTCGATCACAGCTTTCTGACTTTTTGTTCTTGAATTTCTCTCATTCTCCCCCTGTTTTCTTTCCTTCCTACCTCTTGAATGATCTGACCTCTCTGGCACAATTTGACCCTCGTTGTTGTGGTGCCAAACAAACAAACAAAACTTTGCGCTCTAGGAGCAGGAACTGGCCTTACCGGTCTGCGGGCTGGCATATACCTATGAGCGATGATGGCATTTATGTAGTCGTTTTTAATATGATTTTCTCTATTGCCTGATGGGCCATCAAGGAGAATATTGTTTTGATCCACATAGTTTCTCAATGCCTCGACTCTCTCTCTCTTCTAAGTGCAGTTCTATTTAAGTTATTCATCATACGCTGCCTTATTATAGTATGTTATGTCTCTAATAGGTTGTCACACCAGATGTTATACCATGATACACCATGTCTCTAACAGGGACATAACAGCATCATTTCTATACAATCTCGTTTTTCAATGCGCAGCATCTTTGTACCATTTACTACCACAACCACGGCAAAGTTGTGTCTGAGAATAAACACCAATTCCTCACTTGTGGCATGGTGCTGTTGGACGTTTACCATTTCTAATCACTACTCGATGCTGCCAGGATTAATCATACATAGCAGGTCTTCCACATGTTTCTTTCAAACCTAGTGGTAGCCAATTACACTTGTTCTCTGCATGTACTGACATATATCGTTATAATACCTTATCTCTAATTGCATGTTGTTGCATTATTTCCCATTTGGTGGGAGCTCGGTGTTGTGAGGAACGATCAACGACTCATCACGGACAAATCCACGGCACGGACCATCTTGAAGATAGTATAGGACAGGCTTTGTAACAGACCGTCCTATCCGATAAACATTGACAGACCACACAGGGTCTGTAGCACGACATCGACCTCCTTCCAGCTCACCTGGTTGGTATAGATAACGCATTACAACATCGGTAGGTGCTTTTTGCTCCTCCAAGCCAACAGGGCGACCAGCTGAAGATGCTGGTTTCTGTTTTACCATTTTAGCTTTAATATCATTGACAGGCTTCTTTCCGATCAGTCGTGTGACTTCGTTGTTTAAAGCTGAAACAATGGCAGGTAGTCTCTCTACCCATTCTTTCGATCCCTCTCCCTCAGGCAATTTAATTTCCTGAGCATACTAATGTCCGAACAACCGTTCTGCTAGTGTAGGATTAAACCTCTCTGCAAAAGCTTGATCCAGGATGAACGTCTGGGATTCCACGTCTCACCTCAACACCATGCTTCTTCAATCTATTAGTTACAGAACCCATGAACTCATGCCCTGGATCCACGTGAAGTAGTTTCGAGTGGACTACGATTATAGATGCGGGTAAATGTAGAAGCAACCTCTGTTGAGTACTTTGAGCTAAAAGGCTCAGCCTCTTTATACCGATTGGCAACATCGACCACAACTAATGCATATTTATAAGTCTTGTGTCCAATTTTGTCATGCGGTAGAAACAAGAGGTTGGCTTGATTTGACTTGATTTGGTGTAGAAATGTCAAACTTAGGTCGTGGTATTTACCGGGCAGGAGGCAGGTATATCTGCCACATAGCCTGCTTCTTAAGCCAAGCCCGGGATTCATCTTTAGACACTTTTGCAGCTTTTGCAAGTTTCTTTATAGCTGGAGTTCCTCTCCAATACCCCTGAGGACTATAGTATATCTCTGATAGTTTGTCTCATATTAGACATACAGTATGACATATGTATTCAATATGTCCATGAATTACGAAAAGAAACTAGTGCCAACACGAAGGACCCACACAGGTCTGGGTGTGAAAGGTGTACGCACAACTCATCAAGTTACTCTTGATACCCCAACGGCCACAGCACGTAATCATGTGATTGTCAAATTTCCGAAGCTGCAGCAGCATGATGTCATTGTCCCAGGCACGGTCAGACTGGCCTTCAACATCACTCTGAATAGCACAGATGTGAACCGCACTATTGTCAACAACATAGGCCGCAACATTGTGGGCAAACTAGAGGTCAAACTTGGGGGCGAGGTTGTTATGAGTTTGGACAGCGCACATGTGTTCTACAACTATGTAGACCTATGGCTCTCCTCAAGCACGAGACTTAACAGCGACTACCAGGGCATACGCAGAGAAAATTGTCTGAAAGTTTGTGTAGGTGCTAGTGATAAAGCTGGTAATGATAAGGGTGACAACATGTTTGCTACATGTATACCATTAGATTTTAGCCTCTTGAGTGGCCATGCCCCATTTCACCCATCAGGTCTGCACGATTGGTTTGAATACATCATATACTTTGACCCTATCGAGAGGGTTATCATTGCAAATGATGACACCAACGCCTCCTATATTCTGAAGAACTTGACTCTGGAATTTGATGTTGTGAATCAAGCGAGCCTTGCAGCAAAATCCGAAATAAAATGTTGAATGAGTACCTGGTAAACTATACAGATATACAGAGGCACCGGAGAGAAATGCTAGACCTCACTAGCTCTGTGTGGACTATCCCTTTGAATTTACCTCGACACAGTACCAGCGGTGTTGTCCTGTTGTTCGTCAAACCAGTTGATGATGGTGGATTTGCACGAAAACCTGAGAATTTCATGAACCTCGATATTACTAAGGTCAGTGTAACCATTGAAGGTGTTTCTAACCAGCTATATGCCCAAGGTGTTCTCCCATATGAGCACTGGGAAGAGGCTAAGAAGGTATTCGGCTCAGGTAGATTGTCCATGGGCGAGGGCCTCAATCCCGAGGTAGGCTTAGTTGTTAAGGAGATCGGTCTACATTTCATCAATTTATCAGCATATCTCCAAAAACACTATGTACTTGTTCTTGATCTGTGCAGTACCGATGATGATGCTCTACATGGTAACGGTCGCAAGTTGGGTAACGGTAGTGTAGGCATGACTCTAGAGATAAACCGCACTCCTGCAGATGAAGGTACAGTGATTATGTACTACTTCGTCCTCGGATAAACAACTGGTTATCAAGAATGGCCGCCTAGCCAGAGTGTGGAGTTAGATGTAAAAACTATATGCATATAAAGAATGGACTTACTAAGAGATCCCCACACTGATTATATGTGGTAAAACAGGCTCTGGAAAGACACAGTATGTGTTGAACCTCTTAGGAATCAGCTATTCAGGCGTATTTGCAAGAATTTTCATATTATGCCCCACCTGGTCTTACAATTAAACATACTTTCAATGTGAGTCCCTTTCTGACGACTGCAATGTCTTCTTTCTAGATCCTTCTGGTGATAAATTACAAAAATATCTTGAAATCATAAGCAAGCTCTACCAAGGTATACCTACTCTCTGCATAGTCGATGATTGTTCTGCAGAAAGTGACCTTGTGAAAAAGACGAGAGCATTATCAAATTTAGCTTTTTCAGGTAGACATCATCAGCACTCCCTATAGGTCTTAACTCAAAAATGGAACTCGGTTGTTACTGATGTATGTGAACAGATGGAGTGGGTTGCTTTATTCTACTGCAAGTCAGCTCATTGCTTTGATCTAGTTATGAGAAAAAACAGTGGCATTCCACAAGAAAAGTGGCAAGAAATTAAGTGATAAGCTATCAAGTACAAAGTATGCTAAACTTGTGTTAAAAAAGTGGACCACCTTTTTGAGTACACAATTGAGTAAGTAATGTTAGTAATAGTTAAGTAATGCTTATTAATAGTTAAGTAATGCTTATCAATATTTAAGTAATGCTTATTGTAATGCTTAGTACTAGTTAAGTAATGCTTGTACTAGTTAAGTAATAGTTAAGTAATGCTTAGTAATAGTTAAGTAATGCTTAATAATAGTTAAGTAATGCTTAGTAATAGTTAAGTAATGCTTAGTTATAGTTTAGTAATGCTTGGTAATAGTTCAGTAACGCTCGATAATAGTTAAGTAATGCTCAGTAATAGTTAAGTAATGCTCAGTGATAGTTAAGTAATGCTCAATAATTGTTAAGTAATGCTCAGTAATAGTTAAGTGATGCTCAGTAATAGTTAAGTAAAGTTCAGTAATGCTCAGTAATAGTTAAGTAATGCTCATTAATAGTTCAGTAATGCTCAGTAATAGTTAAGTAATGCTCAGTAATAGTTAAGTAATGCTCAGTAATAGTTAAGTAATGCTCAGTAATAGTTCAGTAATAGTTCAGTAATGCTCAGTAATAGTTCAGTAATGTTAAGTAATAGTTAAGTGATGCTTAATACTAGTTAAGTAATGCTTAGCAATTGTTAAGTAATGCTTAGTAATAGTTAAGTAATGCTCAGTAATAGTTAAGTAATGCTGAGTACTGGTAAAGTATTGCTTAGTAATAGTTAAGTAATGCTCAGTAATAGTTAAGTAATGCTTAGTAATACCTAATTGGTGCTTAGTAATAGTTAAGTAATGTCCAGCGATAGCACCATGTTAAACACAGCATTATTAATAATCATACTTGGTACATTTACCCCGTTGTGTTGCATGATTGTAGAGTGATAATGAATATCGATAGTCTTATAGAATCACTAGGTGAACCATCGCAAGAAGAGCAGCCATTACAAGATGACCACCGCAAGCAGCTACATGTAGCTGTCGTTATCTGTGCATGGACTATTTAGGGAAGCATATTTGATCTCAACAGCTTGAAGAGATGTCGGGTGCAGATGTGGAAGAATTGCATGCTTTATATGAGGCCCATCTTGGTGATAAAATAACTTAAAGCTTGGGGAAAACAGGAATAGATTTATATGCACGTGCAGCAGCCAGTATATTTAACATTGATAGTGAGCAGGCCCTTGATACAGACCTTGGAGAAGATCCCTTTATAAACAATGCATTGAGAAGTGTTAGCTGCAGACTATTTAATAAATGGCGGTTCTGGATTGCACCAGTAAGTATGGTTCTTACAACTGGGCACCATATTGAATATACAAAAACAAATGATATAAACAATTTAGGTTCTGAGGTTGAAAAACTCCAAGAGGGTGGAAGCCGGGAAATGTGCTGGGGAGGCACGCAAGAAAAAACGTCAGATAGCGATGGATGTCCCGCATCCAAAGGAGGCCTAGTACTTTGAAGGGGAACTTCAGAAGATGAAGAAACCCCAGCGCGTAGCCGCTGCAGAGACAAAAGCTGTAGATCCACCTAGGGCTTCTTCGGATATTTGGTGGGGTGTACTAGCTGCTACCGCGCTGTCGTAGTTGCCTCCGTTGCTGTCATTTTAGCTCAAAATCGCCATACACCTAGTCCCCCCACACCCAGTCCCCCACACCTGAAAACCAATTAACAAAACTGCGGATGGTTATAAATACTAGACGGTTATATATAATGATGCAACCTAAACAAGTTATTAATTCTACCAGGGCGGAACAAAAGCTTTATTAGCCACGGGTTATGCAATCCTAGGAAGTGCTGTTATGAAAAGCTTGAAGGCACCACCCTCATTAGGGATAAAACCTCGCGATGTAGCACTCCTTACGTTGGACTTTAGAGCAGCTACTATTACTCATGAGTGGTTAGTTTTCCAAGGTATCATTCCTGATAAAATCATTACTACACCACCCAATTAAATATATGTGTCTGATAGATATTAGTGATGGCTACGATTGCCATGCTTGTTGGTGGGGCTTTAGTAAACGCCCTAGCATTTTCAGGTTCAAAATTTGTATTTAGTCAGCTCGCTAAGGACCCTGCTGCACAGGAAGAATGTACGCGTCATGATAAAGTCGTGGAAAAACTGCAGGCAGCTCAAATTGAATGGGCTCATGAGAGGCAAGAGAAGCTGGACAGGATGAATCAAAGACTTATGGCAGAAAGACGTGCTGTACAGATCAAATGTAGATGATGCAATGTGATTTTACAACCAGGTTTATGGTGCAGACTCTATTCGACTAGATTCCAAGCCTCTCCTAGAAGACTTCTATTCACCATCCCCTCAACAACACAACCGAGAGTTGGCTTTTATTGCAATTGCTACGATTGGAATGGGCTCTGCTTATATTTTGTTAAATTGAAGTTAAAATCCATGCTATGATAACAATGGAGGATATACCATTGGATGATTTTGGTCGAAGGGATGACCTAGATGGCGACCCGGTTGATGACCCGTACTTTGATGGTTTTGCCCTTCCCAAAGTACCCACTGCGATTGAAACTAGCGTTGATGAGTTTGATCTGTCAATAGCAGATCATCAACGTGAAGTTGCCAAGATTCCGATCTTAAACAAATTTTACGTTGATATGAAAATTGCTGGTACTCTAAAGTATGACCTATTTTTCAGTTGCATTCAGAGCATAATTTGTATCTTACACATGGGGGTAGTGAGATCCGCCTCAACAAGGTTCGGGCTGGTGGATGGATCACTGTATCATCAATCAAGAGACAAAGAGGAGGGAAGGCGGCAATCAGGGAAGTATTTGGTGATAGTTCTATACAAAATGCTGCTACCGAAGTAGAGAATACGACATCTAACATCTTTGATGGCACAGATCCTGATATAAATGCGCTGTCGGATGATATCGAAGAATTAATAGATGTAGCTGTTCAGACTGATGCTCCCTCATTACCCTACGGGAGCTCATGGGACTCGATGAGCAGCTTAGAACTATACAAGGTACATTATCACCTCAAGAAAGCATGCTTGTGAAATCCGATCGACAACTCGAATAGGCAAGAGACCGCCTCGAAGCAACCAGCGATGAAGACAAAAAGGTAAGTATACACAGAGAGATTGAACAGCTGGAAGGAAGACAAGATGCTCTACAGACTAGCATAGACACACTTCGTGGTGATCTGAAGTCTCAGGTATGGAAGATAGATGACCTTGCACGTGAGCTTGTATATAGCGACCTTTCTCTGGGAGAAAACTTGGTTAAGTTGTTTCGGGAGCAGGGTGTGATGATTGCTTTCATTCTGACCACATTAGGATTTATAATATCCACTATCATACTGGCACTTTGGTTGGGAGGAATTCCAGTGCCAACACCACAGCCAACGTCACCAGTGAAGGATAATGTCAAAGCACTAGGACGGGTGATAAAACGTTTTGGCAAATGGCTTGGTGCAGCTCTACTGGGCATCATTGGTGGTGCTCTTTCTTTGCTTTTCAATCTAATTGGCGACATATTCACAATGGTAGGGAGTAACATGTGGGCACTTGTGCTTGCAGTGGGTGGTGCATTTATCGCATGGGTTTTCAGAAAATCAAATTGAAAATATCATATGATCTTTAATATCACGATGTATTACAGCACGCATATGGTGCCAACCTACAATTCCCGCTCCAGGTAAGTGAAGTAGGAATCAATGATGTGTGCTTTACCAGTGGTTGGTATAACCTTGATAAGGATGGGAAGATGAGTGTTCTGATTTTTTTAAAGTAGAAAAACCAGGATAACGAAGATTGAGGCAGGCCTGTATAATTTCAATATGATTAAAAGAAGATTAGATAAAGGGATAATCCAAAATGATGCGGGGGGTATTGATTTTGAGCCGGTCACCTCACTGATCCGTATAACTGTGCCAGATAGGGTTGCGCTTCTTTTAAGTGAAAATATCTTAGAGCTATTGGGACTCAAACTTACTGATGAAAATAGGGCAATGAACCCAGGTGTGTACAGGAGCGATCGTTTACCTTCTCTTGTGATGGATCTTCCCTTAAGCATTCACCTCCGGGAGTTAGATGTTTCGCATAACCTTGTTGATGGACATACCACGGATAGACTTGGTAAATTTCTTATGAATAAGACTGATATAGGCCGAATGACTCATATACGATATAGTCATCCAAGAATGCATTGACTTGCGAATGATGTGCTGAATACCATCACCTTAGAGGTACGAAACAATAGTCAACCTTTTAATAACCACAATCTCTCCATTGAAGTTACATTGCTATTAAAATAATTGATGTATTACAGCACATATCTAGTCACCGGAAAACCAAGAAACCTAGAAACCCCTCTTCAAGTAAAAGAGGTACTGTAGGTATCAACAGATGTGTTCTTCACCAACGGTTGGTACAACCTGTAGGAGCATGGATTCTTAGACATTAGATGTTCACCTCCAGAGGGTAAGGGAAGTTAAAGAGTAACCATTGAACCAGGCTTTTATACTTTCAATACACTAAAGAAAAGAGTTGATAAGGAGATGGAAAGAGGAGTTATGTTCTTGAAACAAAACACTTTACAAATCAAATTAGTTATACAGGCTACTTGCCAAGTCAAATTTAGCAGTAACTTTCTATATTTCTTGGGAATGAATCTCACAGATGACTGGATGGGTGCAGGTGTATATGCCTCACCTTTTAAAAGATCTTTCTATTTGTATTCACCTTCTGGAATTGAATGTCACTCAAAACTTTGTTGAGGGGCGTCCAAGCAATAGACCGGCAAAAATGACTGTTAACGAAGAAGTAGGAGAAACTACTCACGTAACATAATCACACCCCATGATGCATCCTCTTGCTGGAGATGTGTTAAACATCATCACCTTAGAGGTGCGTGATGGCTATGGCCAACTTATACATAATAATAATTTATCAATTGAAGTGATGTTACTATTAAAATAGCTATGAAGGTTGTTGACAGCATGTATCCAACATTACCGTCAGCTCCTCCTGAGGGAGCTGAGGGAGCCAGCAATTTTCGCTTACAACATATAACACAACAGAAACGTTACCTTGAAACTGAGATTTCTACTCGTCTAAGCCGCAAATACACACGGGTTTTCCATGGGTTTGAAGCAGTACAGTATACAGTGCTTATACTAACAACCATGGGTCTTGGTGCAGCTGGAATGGGTGTTTTGGCTATAATTGTTGCTGTACCAGTAGCGATTGCTATGGAAGGTGATGCTGTTGTATGTGGTGTTGGTAGTGTACTCTGTTTCAGATATGTCCTATTGTTTTTGGTGGTGATGGCATGCATATTATTGAGTTGGTGGGGCTTAATGTTAAAATCTTAAAAAAAAACATTCTTATATTTTAAGAACCACATGTCTGTTTTGTTTTATATTTGGTGTAATTATGTTGTTACCTAGTATGTACATATTCTTAGTACAAAAATGATGAATTTTATTAATATTCAATAGGCTTAACATGATTTGGTTGAAAAGAGCTTTTAAACACTTATCACAAGAACAATACATGGGATTGTTAAAAAAAGCTTTTAAACGCTTATCTTAAGAACAATACATGGGATTCAGTTCATATGTGGTAATGTACACAGATAGCTCATGGTCTGCAGATGTGCCCTGTTGTTTTTGGTGGTGATGTCATGCATATTAATGAGTTGGTGGGGCTTAATGTTAATATCTTGAAAAGATCATACAACCGGATATCTGTTTTGTTTCAGATTTGGAATAATAATCTTGTTAGCAAGTGTGTACATGTTAATGGGACAAAAATGGTTGAATTGAATTAATTGTAAAATTTCATTCTTGTGAGTGCTGTAAGTTATTTTGTTACCTTTGGTATTTTGAGCCCATTTTGTAATAAAATTTATTATACAATTAGTTAAAAAAATATAAAATCCACATTTCTCGTCGGAACCTTAAAACCTTTGGTTTTCTGGTTCTGATATATGTTTAAATCCCAATTTTACAGAGTTGTTTAGAAGTAGCCTAAGCAAAGGAAATTTGATTTTATGATATGTTCGAGTAGTGTGAGATCCCGTTCGCTCATGCATAGCGAAAGATTGGACACACTTGAGGGCCGTTTAGAAGGCTTGCTTAGCAATATTATTGTACCCATGTATCAGGCACAAGAAAGTGATTATTTTGCAGAGGATACTGAAGAACAATGTGACAATAAGCATATGTTGGCTACTAATGAGCTAGAGAACACTAATGAACAAAAAACCCAAGACAAAAAACAGCAAAGTGATTCTCCTGACCCTAACGCCGTACTAACAGTACTCAAAACCTTAGATTTGTGGCAAGATTGACAAATCAGAACAATGTGGGTGAAGCAGTACCAGAAGGAATAGCGACCAGTGTAAATTTTCTCATGGCCTCAAAGTTGGAGGCCATGTTCATCTCTTAGTTCCAAAGGTCAACCCCCTAATTTGGGAAAACTTGAAATATAAAATAAAATCACTTGACCTCAAATTGCAGAGTTGCCCAAAACAGTGTTGAAAAACAACAGGACGCTGTAGCTTTGCTTTCAAATGCTACATTTGCACTGAATAACATCAGGAAGGATTTAATCAAACCTGATTTAAATCAGAAGTTTTCACACCTCTGTAAACAAGCAACCCCTACATCAGAATAGCTTTTTGGAGACGATTTCTTCTAACGTGTAAAGGGAATAGACGAGGAACAGAAAATTGTAGGGGTCATGCGTTTTCTCAAAGGAAAATATGGCTGGAGGTCAGACATCCAAGCCACAAAATTCTTTTTTAGGGGTACCGAGGACCAACTTGCCAAACCCTACATAACAGCACGAACCCCAAGGGAGTACACCAAACAAAAGAAATCAGCAGCGGACAACAGGTCCAACAGATGCATACTCCACCTACACATTGAGAGCCACAACCAAGCACTGGTACATGTAAGATAAGTGCATTACAGTATGAAATTAATTCGGCCTACAGCAGTATCGATTATATCGGTGGTCGACTGAAAATGTTTGATACGATATGGGAAGAATATACCAATGATCAATTTATTTTAGCATCCGTAAATGGCTACAAACTTGAATTTGAGAATGGTCCACAGCTAGTTCAATTACGGGGACCTGACCCTTATAAATTAAGCCCTGAGTTGGCAGCTGCTGTATCCATGGAAATTGATAAGACTACTGTATGTCATAAAAAGGTCATTGAACTGGCACATGACCAAGATGATTTCATATCAAACATTTTCACCTAACCAAAGAAAGATGGTAGTTTTCGAATGATCTTGGATTTATCAACCCTTAATGAAGATATCAGTTATTACCATTTTAAAATAGATACCCTGGAAACAGCAATTAATCATTACAGATTGTTGTTTTATGACATCCATTGACCTGAAAGATGTGTATTATTTTATTCCAATTGCCGAAGAAGATAAAAAATATCTAAAATTTATTTGGCAAGATAATGTTTGGCAATTCAGGGCTTTACCACATGGGCTAACATCAGGATCCAGACTTTTTACAAAATTGTTAAAACCACCACTTTCTTTTCTTCGAACAATGGGGATCACAGTGGTAGCCTATATTGATGATACCTTGATTATATCAAAAACCAAAGAACAATCCTGCTTAGCTGTAGGAAAAAACAGCCAAAACTTGATCAGAATTGGGCTTCATTAGGCTCCCAAACAAATCGGTAATTACCCCAACACAAGAAATCACTTTTTTCTTCTTTTTTTTCTCAACTTAAAAACAATGCAGGTCAGGCTTCCACAAGAAAAGAAGGAAGAAATTAAAGACATCTGTAAGACCTTATTGGCACATCATCAGCACATAATGCGATTTGTAGCCACTGCATTGGGCAAAATAGTTGCATTTTTTCAGCCATTCAATATGCAAATTGCATTACAGAGAGCTGGAGAAAGACAAAATTTATGCATTGAAATCACAGCAAGGGCATTTTGATAGAATGATGACATTTATACATGTATCACAGTTTGCTATTAAAGCAGGATGTCTTTTAGTGGTTGCACAATATTGAAAACTCTTACAGGCACATACAAAAGAAATACAGCATGACTGTGATGCATCAGGACTCAGTTGGGGAGCAACCAATGGGGAATTTTAGATAGGGAGAAGGTGGAACCCTATAGAAACCTATCATGCTGAAAGAAATGAAATGAATTATTTAGAAATGTTAGCTGTCTTCTTAGCTTTACAATCTTTTTGTAAAACAAAAGGAAAAAATACATGTGTGATTAAGGCTCGACAATACCACTGCTGTTGCATATATAAACAACACGGGAGGTACAAAGTCCCAGGCTTGCAATCAAATGGCCAAAACAATGTGGAGTTGGTGTGTTGCTAAAAATATTTGGATTACAGTAGTATACTTGCCAGGCTGTGAAAATAAAATTGCAGATACAAAATCTAGACAATTTAATGATAACTTAGAATGGAAACTCGATACCAATCTTTTTGAACAGATCTGTGCAATATTTGGTACCCCAGATATTGATTTCTTCGCCACAAGAATTAACACGCAATTGACGCGTTACATATCCTGGAAACCTGACCCAGGAGCGAAGGCAGTTGATGCATTTACTGTAGACTGGCACAACTATTTCTTCTACGCCTTTCCCCCTTCTCCGTTATATTGAGATGTTTGCAAAAGCTTGAACTTGATAAGGCTGAAGGGATTTTGATTGTTCCAAATTGGCCCACCCAACCCTGGTTTCATTTACTGCTAAATATGCTTGTAGAGGAACCATTACACCTGCCAACTGACAGTAAGCTCTTACATCATCCAATATTTGGGCAACAACACCCACTACGTAACCATATTTCTCTTGGCTTGTAGATTGTCAGGCAGGCCATGGAAAACGCAGGAATTTCAAGACAGCTAGCTACTAAGATCATCTTGGCAGCATTTAAAACGTCCACTGCGAAACAGTATAAAATTATGTCAAAAAGTGGATGAATTTTGTGGTGAATGGAAAATTAGTCCCTTGCATACCTGTCAACTACATTTTAGATTTCTTTACACAGTTGTTTCAATTTTGAGGTTATAGTGCACTCAACATTGTGAGGGCAGCACTTTCGTCATACTTACAGATGGATATTCCATACCCATTCATAATCAGGTTTATTAAAGGTGTTTTTAATTTGAAGCCACCTCTACCTCGATACACTCGAGTATGGGATGTTAAGATTGTCTTCAACTTTTTAGGGGAACTACTGTATCACTAGCAAGAAATCTCAGTCTAAAGGATTTAACCTTAAAAACTACTATGCTTTTAGCAATCTTAACAGCTCAGCATCAACAGACTTTATGTGCCTTAAATGTAGAGGATATGCAAGTGAAACAAAATAAGTTTATTTTTCAAGTAAACAAGTCTTTTGGAAAAAAGCAAACCAGGACATGTTGGCACATCGCTTGAACTCAATGCCTACTCGCCTGATAGAAGATTCTGCATATACACGTACTTAACGTAATACCAAGAAGCTTGCCATGTAGAAAGAAGGAAAAACATTAGTTAAAAAAAACACCTATGCTCGGGTAGGCGTAGACACCATCGCAAGGTGGCTTCGAGCTGTAATGAAGAAAGCTGGTTTAGATATGATAGAATTTAAACCTCATTCCACTCAGACGGCTGCTGTCTCTAGTGCTCAATGGGTGAATGTCCCAATAAATGAGATACTTATGCAGGCAGGCTGGCAGAATGAGCGAACTTTCCAAACAGACGGCTGCTGTCTCTAGTGCTTAACGGGCGAATGTCTCATTAAGTGAGATACTTATGCAGGCAGGCTGGCAGAATGAGCGAACTTTCCAAATAGACGGCTGCTGTCTCTAGTGCTCAACGGGCAAATGTCCCAGTAAATGAGATACTTATGCAGGCAGGCTGGCAGATTGAGCGAACTTTCCAAACAGACGGCTGCTGTCTCTAGTGCTCAACAGATGAATGTCCCAATAAATGAGATACTTATGCAGGCAGGCTGGCAGAATGAGCGAACTTTCCAAACAGACGGCTGCTGTCATAGTGCTCAACAGATGAATGTCCCAATAAATGAGATACTTATGCAGGCAGGCTGGCAGATTGAGCGAACTTTCCAAGCAGACGGCTGCTGTCTCTAGTGGCTCAATGGGTGAATGTACCTTTAAATGAGATACTTACGCAGGCAGGCTGGCAGAATGAGGGAACTTTCCAAACATTTTATAACAAGCCTATAATACAAACTTCTCCAATGTTCATGAAGGTTCTACTGACAGAGTAGTTTACAACTAGTTTATATACATTTAGTACATATAGTTTTGCTATACATGTATATGTTAGGTGTGGTACACCTTGTTGAACTTGACCTCTGCATACTTTTAGTTGTATACATGTTATGTTCGGAATACCTTGTCGAAATTGGAACTTCCCCATCAATTCAGGTGTGCTGTTTAAATCCTAATTGCACATACACTACATTGTCATCTTAACATATAACTGAGTGTACTACATGTACATATACTGTTCAGGTAACTATTACCTACCTGTTATAACCTTTTCATTATTATACAGTATGAGGCCAGAGTTGCTTTGAAGGTCTCACACTACTCGATCGTATTATGAAATAAATTGGAAAGATTAAACGAGAACTTACCTGGTTCAAAGTTTGATCTTCATTTTATGAAATAATGGTGAGTGAGAGTTGATGTGGCCACCTCTTCCACCCAGAATAGAACAATTAGTTGTTTAGTTTACCATTTTGTTTCATTTCATTGTCCTAATGACATAACTCTGCCCTCATACATGTATTTTTAAGGCTGACTGCACATGCACAAACGGGATCTCACATAACCAATCACTCACCATTATCTAATAAAATAAAGATCAAACTTTGAACCAGGTAAGTTCTCGTTTAATCTTTCCATTCTCCTTCTGATATATATCTTCTGCTGTGCCTACATCTTTAGACTATGTTGTGCCCAGGTACACAAACTTGTTTATATCCTCTAGCTCACTGGTTGAAGCCATTATGCATGTTTTGCATAATACTTGTAATGTTGTCAACAGGCTCTATTTTATCGTTTGAACGTGTTGGGAGCCACGTTACTTCTATTTCTATTCTCTCCAACTATTCATTTCGTTTCATTTCACCTTGCACTTTACCACCTAAATTTTGTTTTATATCTTCATTTTTCGGGATTCTCTCTCTGTCGATGGGCTTCTGATTTCAGTGAGATCGTTTCTTTTGTTTTTTTTCCTTCCGTTCTGACTAGACTTTTGCGCCTTATCGTTACCTTTACAGCAGTTCTCCTATAGTAGTTCCGCGATTTCAATTTTTTTTCTAGTTGCCTCGGGTCTCTCGGCCTTTGGTTTTTTTTTTCATCATGACGAAACGCTTCTGCCTTGACCTTGACCCTCCCTCCTCTCCCCGTGACCCACCTGCTACCTCTATTGACCATTATTCAGCCCCAATCCCCAAAATTATAATAATACAGGCCACCAATAAACAAGATAGTTTTAAGAAAAGTTTTCCTTTTTCTAATTCACAAAGTCCTTGTCGGGACCGTCCCCAAGGTCTCCATGCACTCTCAGATCTGGCGATCTCTTCCCTCAGATCTGGCAATCTCTTCCCTCAGATCTGGCAATCTCTTGATGCACTACACCAGAGACACTCAAGCCACCACCAAAACCCTAGCCAATTCCGATATTGACGTTACAGTCACTCCCCACCGTTCTCTAAACTCCAGCAAAGGTGTGGTCAGAACTAGAGGCCTAGCCTACCTGACCGATGAAGACCTCGCAGTGGAACTTACCAATCAACATTTTACTGAAGCCCGTTGTCTGGTCCTCTAGAGAGACGGTGCTGAAACACCTACCAGTACCATCTTTCTGACGTTTTCCACACCAACTTTCCCCTCCCACATCACTGCTGGCTACCTGAGAATCCCAGTCACCCCTTATATTCCTGACCCCCTCCATTGTCATAAGTGCCAGAATGGTAAAAACTCCTGCCGTAGCCAAGCACTTTGTGGCAACTGTGGAGCCCTGGACCATGACAGCACCCCACACTGCACCAGCACCCCACACTGCACCAATTGCGATAGTACTCATCCAGCTAACCATCCCTCCTTCTCAAAAGACTGCCCCACCTGGCTTCATGAAAAACAAACAACCAAACTAAAAACCCTTAATCCCAACATCACTTACCAAGAGGCCAGGAAGCGATTTCTCGCTTCTCTCCACACTAAAGCATCCACTCGAGCGCAGTCTCCTCTAACACCAATATCGCCCCCCCTAACAACTAAAACTGACTCACATACCCAAACAGACCTCACCTGGCTCTTCTTACCCAGTCCTAAGCCCATCACCATTGCCAACAACCCAACCACTTCCATTACCCAAACCACCTCCACTACCACCACTTCTCCCCCCAACCTTCCTTCCTCCTCTAAGACTCATGCCATCCCCTACCCCAACACCTCTAATGTCACCAAACTTAAGCCAACCTGGCTAACAATCATCCAATCAACAAACAACAAACCAAGAAACAACCAATCAACAAACAGCCTACCATCCAAACCCACACATGTGACACGGAAGAGAACATGGATTGTTTGATTTCCGAACATAGTTCTCATCCAACTTTCAAAAATAACCGTTTTCAAAGAAACAGGGACAGATCCAAAGAAAAAATTAGCCAACTCAGACCAAACAGATCTTCCTTAAGATAGCCTACTGCCTCCTTATGGCGTGCAACATAAACAATTACAATAACATTCACAACATTATACAATGAAACATAAGGAGCCTTAATGCCAGTTCTGAAGAAATTGACTTTCTGGCCACCACCTTCAACCCGGTTGTCTTCTGCCTACAAGAAACCTTCTTGAAAACCACTGACCATTATTCCCTCAACAACTTCGCTTGCTATCACAAACATCAAGTGGACACCGACTGGGCCTGTGGGGGCGTCTCCATTCTCGTTAGACACGATGTCCCACACAGCCCTGTTTATGTGCACACCGACCTTCAGGCCATCTGTATGTCTATCTTTCTTCACAAAACCTTCACTCTTTGCAATATCTATCTCCCCCCAATGCCAACATTCAGCCAACCAGCCTTAACAACCTCATCTTTCAGCTCCCCTCCCCCTTCATCCTTCTTGGTGACTTTAATGCCCACAACCCTCTGTGGGGCTCTAATACCACCACCCCCATAGGCAAGCTCATCGAAGACATTTCGGCAGCACAGCCTGTCCTTGCTCAACACTAACTCCCTGACCTCACACTGCCACAAAAAAAAGCCAAGTGTGCGAGAGCGATGTGACAACTGCTTCTATTCTCTTACACTATTTTCGCTCCATTTTCTCTTCAATTTGCACCATTTTGTTTTATAACTTCATTTTCGGATTTTTTCTCGGTGGATGGGCTTTATTTCTCGGTGAGATCGTTTCTTTTCTTTTTTTCCATTATATTTTCCCTCGTTCTGACCCGACTTTTCGCGCCCTTCGTTACTAATACAGCGGTCCTCATATAGTGGTTCCGCGATTTTTTTCTAGCTGCCTCGGGTCTCTCGGCCCTTGGTTTTTTCTTTCATAATGACGAAGCGCCTATGCAGTGACCTTGAGCTTGACCCCCCTTACCTCCCGTGACCCACCTGCTACCATCAATGACCATTCTACAACCCCAATCCCCAAAATCCCTATTATCCATGCCACCAACAAGCAGGAAAGCTTTAAAAAAGTTTCTTCTTTCCTCATCCATAAAGCCCTCTATGGCCTTGTCGGTACCCTCCCCAAAGTCTCTACCCTTAGATCCGGTAATCTCCTGGTGCACCGCACCAGGGACACACAAGCCACCACCCTCCTTTCCACCAAAACCCTATCCAACTCTGGTATCGACATCACAGTCACCCCCCATCGTTCCCTAAACTCCAGCAAAGGCGTCATACGCACCCGCGATCTTGCATACATGACCGATGACGACCTCCAAGAGGAATCAGCAAACCAACATGTAATTGAAGCCCGTCGTCTCGTTCTAAAGAGAGACGGAGCCGAAACTCCCACCAACACCATATTTCTTACCTTCGCAACACCAACTCTCCCCTCCCATATCATTGCCGGCTACCTGAGAATCCAGGTCGCCCTTTACATTCCTAACCCTTTACGTTGCTATAATTGTCAGAGGTATGGCCACGGGAAAAACTCCTGCCACAGCCAAGCGCGCTGTGGTAACTGCGGAGCCCCGCACCATGACAACACCTCCTGCACCAACCCCCCACTCTGCACAAATTGTGACGGTAAACACCCAGCAAACCATCCCTCCTTCTCGAAAGACTGTCCCACCTGGCTTCAGGAAAAACAAGTAACAAAACTTAAAACCCTTAACCCCAACATAACCTACCCAGAGGCCAGGAAGCAATTCCTCGCTTCTCTTAACACCAAGCCTTCCTACTCAAACGTAGTCTCCTCTAACTCCAATTCCGCCCCCCAAACACAACTAACACAAAAAAACTAACTCCCATGCCCAAACCGACCTCACCTGGCTCTTCTTACCTAGTCCTAAGCCCATCACCATTTCCAACAACCCAATCACACCCAATACCCACACCACCTCCACCACCACTTCTCTCCTCAACCTCCTTCCTACTCTAAAGCCCCCACCGCCCCTCCACCAACACCACTAATACCTTCATACATCAAGCTAAAACCAGCCAAGCAAACAATCAACAAACCAACAAATCAACAAACAACCAACCAAAAAACAACCAATCAACAAACAACCAATCAACAAACAACCAATCAACAAACAACCCACCACCCAAACCCACACTGAAGAGAGTATGGATTGTTCGATTACCGAACACACCAATCATACTTCTCGTCCAATTTTCAAAAACAATCGCTCCCAAAGAAACAGATCCAAAGAAAAAAACAAGCCAACTCAGACCCAACAGATCTTCCTCCAGATAACCCCCTGCCTCCTTATGGCATACACCACAAACAATTACAATAACACCCACAACATCATTCAATGGAACATTAGGAGCCTTAAGGCCAATTCTGAAGAAATTGACCTTCTGGCTTCCACTTTCAACCCGGTTGTCCTCTGCCTACAAGAAACTTTCTTGAAAACCACCGACCATTACTCCCTCAACAACTTTGCTTGCTATCACAAACATCAAGTGGATGCTGACAGGGCCTGTGGTGGCGTCTCCATTCTCGTTAGACACGATATCCCACACAGCCCTGTTCGTGTGCACACCGACCTTCAGGCCATCTGTATTTCTATCTCCCTCCACAAAACTTTCACTCTCTGCAATATCTATCTCCCTCCCAACACCAACATTCAACCAACCAGCCTTAACAACCTCATCTCAGCTTCCCACCCCCTTCATCCTTTTTGGTGACTTCAACGCTCACAACCCTCTGAGGGGCTCTAATACCACCACCCCTAGAGGCAAGCTCATCGAAAACGCTCTTCGTCAGCACAGCCTGTCCTTACTGAACACTAACTCCCGACCTACCTTCATCCTGCCACAGGCTCTCTCACCTGTATTGACTTGTCTATCTGTTCCCCTAACCTCCTCCCTGATTTTAGTTGGAGAGTCACTGCTGACCTCTGTGGTAGTGATCATTACCCTCTTCTTATACACTCCAATCTTCAAATCCCCACTGAGCACACCCCCAATTGGAACCTCGACAAGGCTGACTGGCCCCTTTTTGAAACCCTCTCTGACTCACACCTCTCCCCCCATCTCCTCGAGGATGAGGATCCCATGTCTAACTTCAGTAATATCCTTATCAACATCGCCACCTGCTCAATTCCCAAAACCTCCAAACCTTCAAATCATCCCCCCAACCCCTGGTTCTCGGATGACTGCAAAACCGCCATCAAGAACAGGAAAAGAGCCCTCAGGAACTTTAAAACTAACCCGACCACCCATAACCTTAACCTCTTTCGCATCAGCCGTGCCAAGGCCAGGCGCACTATCAAGGACAGTAAAACCAACACTTGGAACAACTTTATCTCTTCTCTCACCACCAACACCCCCACTAAGAAGATTTGGAGAATGGTTAACAGCTTCCACAGCAGAGTAGGCAAATCTTTCATCTCCCATCTCTCTTGGAATGGAGACCTTCTCACCGCAAAAAAGGACATTGTTGACCACCTCGCCGTCTCTTTCAGCAACATCTTGTCCTCGACCAACTACTCCAATGCTTTCAAAATCAAAAAAGCTTGCGATGAAGCCCGGAAAATCACTTTTCCCTCTGACAACTCAGAAAGCTACAACACCCCTCTCACCCTTTCTGAATTAAACCAAGCCATCAACGACGCTGGCTGCACCTCCAAGGGCCCAGATAACATCCCCTATCAGTTTCTGAAACACCTCCCTATCAAGGCCACCACTACCCTACTCACCATCTTCAACCACATTTGGTCCTCACACTCCTTTCCCCCTATCTGGAGGGCAGCTATTGTCATCCCCGTCCCTGAACCGGGGAAGGATGGTACCGACCCCACCAGCTACCGACCCATCGCCCTTACTTGCTGTCTCTGTCAAATTATGGAAAAGATCATTAATCAGAGACTAAACTGGTTCCTCGAGACCAACAGAATCCTCTCTCCTCACCAAAGCGGCTTCCGAAAACATCGCAATACCCTACACCAGTTAATTACGCTCGACACCGCTATCCGGGAATCCTTTGCAAAAAAGGAACACCTCATTGCCATGTTTTTTGACCTCGAGAAAGCTTTCAACACTACTTGGAAATACGGCATTACCCGAAAACTTCACACCATTGGCCTCAGAGGCCACCTCCTCATCTTTATTCAAAACTTCCTCTCACCCAGGCAGTTCCAAGTTCGTATTGGCCACACCCTCTCCAACCCGTACCCCCAAGAAGAGGGCGTCCCCCAAGGCAGCATCCTCTCCCCCACTCTCTTCAACCTGAGCATTAATGACATTGGGAATAACCTTGGCCCCAGCATCAAACGTACCCTCTACGTGGATGACTTCACCATCTTCTACTCCTCCCCTAGCTTTCCTATTGTTGAAAATAGGCTCCAAACCAGCCTCAACCAGCTGCAAGTCTGGAGCAACAATAACGGTTTTAAATTCTCCAAAGACAAGACAGTCTGCATGCACTTTTGTCATTTCAACAACCTCTACCCCAACCCGAACTTTGTGCTCAATGGGAATCGCATCCCTAAAGTTGAAAACACAAAGTTCCTTGGTCTAACTCTAGACCCCAAGCTCACCTACAAGCCACACATCACCAACCTGAAAGTAAAATGCAATAGCTCCCTCAACACCAACCTGAAAGTAAAATGCAATAGCTCCCTCAACATCCTCCGACTGCTCTCCAACACTACTTGGGGAGCGAACCGCTATGCTCTCCTCAAAATTTTCAGGCTCACCATTCGTGCCAAGCTTGACTATGGCAATATTGTTTACTGTGTCGCTCACAACTCATACCTCAACCATATAACACCATCCAAAATGAAGCCCTCCGGCTCTGTCTAGGAGCCTACAGGACCTCCCCAATCACTAGCCTTCATGTTGAAGCCAACGAACCCCCCTTTCTACTTAGATGTAAAAAGCTTAGCCTCTCCTATGCTTTTAGAGTCCTCATTAACACCCAGAACCCTGTTTACAACCTCATTAGGTACCCCAATTTCTCCTCCCTCTTTGATAGGACTAAAACCCTATCGCCTCCCTTCAGCTAACGCATTAAATCAGACCTCTTTCAACTTGGCATCAACCCCGCCACTCTTGGCACCTACTCCTGGCCCACTTTTCCTCCTTGGGCCACCCCCCTCCCTTCTGTCCACCTCTCCCTCTCCACTTATCACAAAACTCAAACTCACCCTAACCTCTTCATCAACCTCCACAACCAAATCAAAGACCAACTCTCAAATTACACCTCCATCTATACTGATGGCTTTAAGGAAGGCAACAAGACAGCTGCTGCTGCCATATTTCAAGACATCACCCTCAGTAGCAGACTTCTTGACCACTCATCCATCTTTTCAGCCGAGGCTAAGGCCATTCTCCTCGCCCTCAACTTTATTGAGTACTCTCCTCTTAGTCACTTTGCCATTTTCTCTGACTCAAAGGCTGTTCTTACTTCATTACTCAATCTTAAATGGGATAACCTCACCTGCCACCTCCTCCTCCGGAAACTCTTTTCTCCCACCCTCTGCAGGAAAAGTGTTCTTTTCTTCTGGATACCCAGCCATGTTGGCATCCCTGGCAATGACAGGGATGATACAGCCGCTAAGCTTGCCCTTAACCTCCTCCCTTCCCCTTTTCCCAAAACCCTCTCTGACATCAAACCGCTTATCGCTTCTCTTGTTCGTGACCGCTGGCAAACCTTATGGAACTTCCAAATTGATAACAAACTCCATGTCATCCAGCCCACAATTCCGATCAAATCCACCATCAACAACCTTTCTCGTATCGACAACGTTCATATTACCCGTCTTAGAATTGGTCACACCCACCTCACTCACTCCCACCTCCTTATTGGTTCCCCCCAGCCCCTCTGTAACAATTGCCACTGCATCCTCACAATCCAACACGTTCTCCTTGCTTTCCCCCTGTACAACCTTCCCAGAGCTTCCCTCGCTCCCCACAACTCAATTGCTGAGTTCTTCCAGAAAAATCCTCCAGACAAAATAATCTCCTTCCTTCAGCATGCATCCCTCTACAACCATATTTAATTCTCCTCTTCCACCCCCTCTCTACTTTGTTTTTGTTTTACCCATGCACCTCCTCTCTCGATCACAGCTTTCTGGCTTTTGTTCTTGAATTTCTCTCATTCTCCCCCTGGTCTCTTTCCTTACTACCTCTAAAATGATCTGACCTCTCAGGCACAATTTGACCTTCGTTGTCGTGGTGCCGTTAAGACCTCATCAAACAAACAAACAAACTGCCACATGCTCCTTTACCTGTATTGACCTGTCTACCTGTTCCCCCAACCTCCTCCTTGATTTTAGCTGGGAAGTCAATGCTGATCTCTGTGGTAGTGACCATTATCCTCTTCTTATACACTCCAGCCTTCAAACCCCCACTGACCACACCCCCAATTGGAACCTCGAGAAGGCTGACTGATCCCTTTTCGAAACCCTCTGTGACTCACACCCCAGCTCCTCGAGGGTATGGATCCCATGTCAAACTTCAGTATTGTCCTTACCAACATTGCCACTTGCTAAATTCCCCAAACCTCCAAACCCCTAATCCCCCATCCCCTTGTTCTCTGATGACTGCAAACCGCCATCAAGAACAGGAAAAGGGGCCCTCAGGAACCTAAAACTAGCCCGACCACCCACAACCTCAACCTCTTTCACACCAGCCGTGCCAAAGCCAGGCGCACTATCACGGACAGTAAAACCAACCCTTGGAACAACTTTATCTCTTCTCTCACCACCAACACCCCCACACTAAGATTTGGAGAATGGTTAACAGCTTCCACGGCAGGGTGGGCAAGTACGTCTCCCATCTCTCCTGGAATGGTGACTTTCTCACCGTGAAAAAGGACATCGTTAACCACCTCGCCGCCTCTTTCAGCATTTCATCCTCGGCCAAGTACTTCAATGCTTTCAAATCAAAAAAGCTAGCGATGAAGCTTGGAGTATCACCTCTCTCTCTGACAACTCTGAGAGCTACAACACCCCTCTCACCCTTTCTGAATTAAACCAGGCCATCCACGACGCTGGTTGCACCTCCAAGGGCCCAGATAACATCCCCTACCAGTTCATAAAACACCTCCCCAACAAGGCCACCACTACCCTACTCACCATCCTCAACCACATTTGGTCCTCACACTCCTTTCCCCCTATCTGGAGGACAGCTATTGTCACCCCCATCCTTAAACCGGGGAAGGACAGTACAGACCCCTCCAGCTGCCGCCCCATCGCCCTCACCTGCTGTCTCTGTAAAATTATGGAAATAATCATTAATCAGAGACTAAACTGGTTCCTTGAGACCAACAGAATCCTCTCCCCTCACCAAAGCGGCTTCCGAAAACGTCGCAATACCCTAGACCAGTTAATTACGCTCGACACCGCTATCTGGAAATCCTTTGCAAAAAAAGAAGACATTGTCGGTTTTTTCGACCTAGATAAAGCTTTCAACACTACTTGGAAATACGGCATTATCTGCAAACTTTACACCATCGGCCTCAGAGGCCATCTCCCCATCTTTATTCAAAACTTCCTCTCACCCAGGGAGTTCCAAGTTCATATTGGCCACACCCTTTCCAACCCCAACCCCCAAGAAGAGGGCATCCTCCAAGGCAGCATCCTCTCTCCCACTCTCTTCAACCTGATCATTAATAACATCGTGGACAACCTTGGCCCCAACATCAAACGTACCCTCTACATGGATGACTTCACCATCTTCTACTCCTCCCCTAGCTTTCCTCTTGTCGAAAATATACTCCCAATGCAGCCTCAACCAGCTGCAAGTCTGGTGCAACAATAACGGTTTTAAATTCTCTAAAGACAAGACAGTCTGCATGCACTTCTGTTATTTCAACAACTCCACCCCAACCTGAACCTCGTGCTCAATGGCAATCGCGTCCCTAAACTTGAACACACAAAGTTCCTGGATTAACTCTAGACCCCAAGCTCTCCTACAAGCAACACATAACCAACCTGAAACTGAAATGCAACAGCTCTCTCAACATTCTCCGCCTCCTCTCCAATACCACTTGAGGTGCGAATTGCCATGCTCTCCTCAAAATCTTCAGGCTCACCATTCTTGCCAAGCTTGACTACGGCAGTATTGTCTACTTTGTCGCTCACAACTCTTACCTCAATCACATCTACTCTATCCAAAATGAAGCCCTCAGGCTTTGTCTGGGTACCTACGGACCTCCCCAATCACCAGCCTTCATGTTGAAGCCAACGAACCCCCCTTTCTACTTAAATGTAGAAAGCTTAGCCTCTCCTAAGCTTTTAGAGCCCTCGCCAATACCCAGAATCCTGTTTACAACCTCATTAGGTACCCCAATTTCTCCACCCTCTTTGATAAGACTAAAACCCTATCCCCTCCCTTTAGCTAATACACATTAAATCAGACCTCTTCCATCTCGGCACCAACCCCGCCACTCTCGGCACCTTCTCCTGGTCCACTTTTCCTCCTTCGGCCGCACCCCTCCCTTCTATCCACCTGGGCCTCTCCACCTATCACAAAACCCAAACCCACCCTAGCTCTTCATCAATCTCCACAACCAAATCAAAGACCAACTCTCAAACTACACCTCCATCTATACTGATGGCTCCAAGGAAGGCAACAAGACAGCTGCTGCTGCCGTCATTTAAGACATAGCCCTCAGTAGCAGACTTCCCGACTACTCGTTCATCTTTTCAGCCGAGGCAAAGGCCATTCTCCTCGCCCTCAACTTTATCACTTTGCCATCTTCTCCGACTCAAAGGCTGTTGTTACTTCTTTACTCAATCTTAAATGGGATAACTTCACATCCCACCTCCTCCGGAAACTCCTTTCACCCATCCTCTGCAGGATTTTTTTTTTTTTTTTTGATACCCAGCCATGTTTAGAGCTGTGACCATTTAGCGTGTACACGCTACACACTCGCAAATCTTGTAAACATTTACTAAATACTTCATTGCGAGTAATCGTTTTTCGTGGTCAGTTTTGCCGTTGAAAATTAATATGATCATTCATGATTCAAATCACACACACATTCGGCTGACAAAATTGCAATCAATGACTTTTCACAAACTGTAAACCCGATTAGCATAATCTTTTTTAAATGTGAGAATCACAAATGCGCAGTAATCACCTATGAATGGGGATATTCTGCACTTTGATTTTGCCAATTCTGAGTAAAATGCACTGCGAATGTGCAGCAGTAAACAGTGAAACTAATAATAGCCCTAGCGTTGGGCCATAAGGCTTTAAATCCCACGCAATCAAGGCCCATTTTACAAGCTGTTAAATTGACCAAAAAACACTTGAAAAATACTTGAATTGTGACAATCAGTACATTTACATATAACTATAACCTGATGAGTCAAATAAATTTTGCAAGAAAGAACAAATATTGCATAATGAACAAAACAGAAAAAAAGGTTTTAACAGAGCTGAAATTCAGCATGCGTCACAAAGATGGCGGCCTTTTTTTTGAGAGGACTGATATTTCAGAACTTCCTGGTGGTGGCATAGTTTTGAAATGTTTTACGGCGAGGTATATCATAGGCAGTATGCAAGATTTTCACAGAAGAACTTTGAAAGCCGTAGCGAACTTTAGGACAACAAAGTTACGCGATGTTGAGTTTAAATGACATTGAAAGGAAGTTATCTGTTCTTTCTAAACTGAGTTTCCATGCATATTTTCCATAAAAATGATAATTTATACTGTAGAAATCAACTTTTTACGATTTGGAAAGCAAAACTCGGCATCTATTTGGGCAATGGAGTCGGTACTTTTGCCATACTGGTTGCACAATTTTTTTACTTCGCCTCGTAGTTTTGGAGCAACTTTGGTGTATTTCCAAAAATTACGGTACTAAACGCGTGTACACGATACACGCTTGCTTTTTTTGGCGTGTACACGTTTACTAAAATCCCTTAACGTTCACAGCTCTAGCCATGTGGGCATCCCTGGCAATGACAGGGCTGATGCAGCCGCTAAGCTTGCCCTCAACCTTCCCCCTACCCTTTTCCCCCAAACCCTTTCTGACATCAAAGTGCTTATCACTTCCCTAGTTCGAGACCATTGGCAAACCTCATGGGTCTCCCAAATTGATAACAAACTCCACGTCATCCAGCCCACCATTCCGATTAAACCCACCATCAACAACCTCTCTCGTGTCGACAACGTTCATATTACCCATCTTAGAATTGGTCACACCCACTTCACTCACTTCGACCTCCTTATTGGCTCCCCCAATCCCTCTGCAACAATTGCCATTGCACCCTCACAGTCCATCACGTTCTCCTTGCTTGCATGAAGAAATTCCTCTGTATAGGAAAATTTCTCCTTGCTTGCATGAAGAAATTCCCCTCTATAGGAGAATTGGTCAAAATTCCCTGAAGCATCCAGGCTGTCAATTTCACACTACACTGCACAAGCCACCAGCTTGCCAGACCAGTATGCAACCCAATCCCCTGCTCATCATCCTCACACATTTAACTTGTGCATGGGTGCATGCAATCCAATCCTCTGTTCATTGTCCTCGCTTCTGCTGGGGTGCACTTTCAATATGTGCCCAAGCAACACTGCCTGTGTCTTAATGATAAGAGAGAGGTTCTTTGTTATGAGTGTAAACAAGCTGGTGATACTGGAAGTCGGGTTGGGGTATCAATCATTATACCGGACTTTTTATATGAAAAGTCCGGTGTCGGGTAGGAAAGCTGTATAGAAAAACTTTTCAGCATGTGCCCCCTGTACAATCTTCCCAGAGCTTCCCTCTCTCCCCACAACTCAATTGCTGAGTTCTTTCAGAAAAACCCTCCCGATAAGATTGTCTCCTTCCTTCATCATGCTTCCCTCCACAACCATATTTAGTTCTCCTCTTCCTCCCCCTCCCCCTCCCCCTTTCTCTATTTTTTTTTCTTTTTCACCCATGCACCTCCTCTCTCGATCCCAGCTTTCTGACTTTTTGTTATTGTATTTCTCTCATTCTCCCCCTGTTTCCTTTCCTTCCTACCTCTAGAATGGTCTAACCTCTTGGGCACAATTTGACCCTCGTTGTCGTGGTGCCGTTAGGTTTTCATCAGACAAACAAACAAACAAACTATTTTATTGATGGATGGTGGGCATCCAGGCTTATAAGTATCCAGCATATTTTATGATATGCAATGCCAGTTAGTATACAACTTAAAAATCAACCAACAATGTAAGAATGCCTCTAAACCACTTAAAAAAAATTGGTTTTCTGGTTATTTGAGCCCATAAAGTTTACCACTGTGTACAAGTTGCTATAACCATAAATACAACGTCACTTCCGTTTTTTTAATTATTGATTGTGAGAAAATCTGTGATGTTATTGAAAACACATGTAGACCTACATGTTCGGTAATGGCGGGTGTGTGATCGATAATAATTGCAAAATTTATTGTGATCAATAGGGAAAATGAAAACCGGAAGTGACGTTGGTGGGTGCTTACAGTACTTCTGAATGCACAGTATTTATGGAACGATACCATTCCTATAAATTCGTGATGGTGCATTGAAACCTCGGGCTGGTTTTATGGTGGATTCTTCTTGTTGTTACATAGGCCTATTTCTCTTGAAATAAGATGTTGTTTTCTTCTTTTACAGGAGCAGTATGTACCATAATCAGTGGACCACAACACAGTACAACGGTTTTGGGGGGAACAGCTGAATTTTCATGTAGTGCAAACACAGATGAAATGTATTGGTATGAGACATCACATGACAACTTTCCATTGGTGGTTGGCTTTAATGGTGAAATTGAAAAGCAAAATCCTGATAATCCACAGAAATATGCAGATTTTGACTTGACCTCACCTACACAAGGTACATGGATATTAAGCATCAGATTTGTCAATCTTACCAATGAGGCTCGGTATGGATGTATAGATGACTCTTTCTCAAGAGACGTTGAGGAAGCCATTCTCACTGTTGAAGGTAGAATCTCTTTTTTTTAAATTTGATTTGATAGTTCCTTGTACTGTGAGACCTGAATAATCTCACCCTTAGCTACAGTAGTATTGCTATACAAATTTCAATGCTTTTGATTTCCATTAAGTCCTGATGAGGATCATGTTAACACTGATTGATGCATAAATGTTTTTGGTTCAAATGGTGCAAAAATGAAAAACAACTTTGTTTGCGGTAGAGCGCCTGGATGAAATTAATTTGTTTGTTGATCTGGCCGCAAAGTTTATTTTCTTAGATGAAAGTCAACAGTTAAACAGTTTCTTAATTCTCTTCATGTATCATCTACAACTTGCAAGTATCTGTGAAAATTTAACAGAAATGTCCCTTTATAATCATCTTGTTTTCACTTTTGGGTCATTCCATATACATCAGTCATCAGGTTGTCGTCTTGGATTGGGCAATTTTTATTGTGTACAAAGCAAACCAATTATTGTGCACCAAGTTTTAGATCAATAGCATTATACTTTTCACAATACGGTCTATCAAAGACCCTACCCCAAAATGGACCTCAAAAGTTCATTTTTGGTTCCGATGCGATTGCATTAGGAACCTATGCAGTCATGATGGCGTGTGTGTATGTATGTTTGTGACTGCCAGCTCGTAAACACGATATCTTCAGAACGATACACTATTCATATCATATGTAGTACAAAGTAGATGTGCCCTATTGTTTTTGATGTTGATGTCATGCATACTAATTAGTAGGCAGGGCTTAATGTAAAACTCTTGAATGTTCATATTTTAACAACCATGTGTCTGTTTTGTTTCAGATTGATATAATTATTATGCTTAGTGGGCAGGGCTTAATATGATTTTGCTGAAAAAAAGCTTGTAAACATGGTATCTCAAGAATGGTAAACTGGATTCATGTCATATGTAGTACACAGATACATGTACTACACAGATACATGTAGCTCATGGTCTGTACAGTACAGTTGGGAATAACCGTACGCGCTAAGTGCGGGGCGTTAGTGCACTTACCACCATGATGAATGGAGCTGCCTAAGCGCAAAATCGTGCTAAACGTGGATTACCGAGCTAACATCACCGAGCTTGCAGCCCTGCAGATTCTATTCATCTGTGACTAAGCGCGCTAAAAATCGATAATGCATTGTATGCATTATGTCAATCAAGATCGAAGTATCTGTGCTTTGTAAAAAGACTCCTAACGTTGCACAGCTAGATTATGCTGCTTATCGGATTTGGCCTGGCAGACTTTTTCTTCAGCAAAATATATTAACGCGAGGCCTAGAGGAATTAAAAACTTTTGTAAAATATTATTTTGTTTTCATTCAGTTTCACGTTGAACTCTGGGATATATATATATTTTTTAAATTCTGTCAGCATCGCAACGTTCAGAATCACTGTACACAGTACATACTGTACTTGCAATGTTCACTTACGAAACGAGGCAATGTCTTCATTTGCATTGCATTTTTTCGGAAGGAATTTTCAATAAAAATACATATTAAATCCATTAGGGAAGAAAATTTTGATGTATGAATTGAATCAATCCTTCGATTGAGTTTAAATATTTTACAGCTTTTGGACGTTAAGCGAGAATTTGAGGCAAATAAAAACTGATTCTGGCGATGTTTTTTGATTGAGTTTAGCGATCCTATCACACAGTCACAATAAAAAGCCTAACGTTAGGCTACATGGTTTAATCGATGTGTAATAATGGTGTTTTGTTTTTGTTATACAGTTAGAATTAAGACATAAAAGCCAATATTTCTAAGCTTTGCTGATATTGGTAGGAAGGTTATGTTAAATATTAATGACTAAATATTTCGTTTGATATTTTCCACGGTTATAGATCTACTGTTAGGCCAAATCTTGATAATGGGAAATGAATAATTTTATACTGATGTTGACATGTTTATTATATTTTTTTCACAGCTTCCAAACTTCTAAGTCTTTGTCAGTTTTGCAGATTAGACAAGATACATTGAAAAAGCCCTGGGCCAGTATGGATGCTTATTAATTGCTTTGTCGGTCTAAGTCAACAAGAATTTACAAAAAGTTAACACTTCAAAGAGCTTTTTTCTTCTTTTTTTTGCATGAATGATTATTTTTATAGTAACGTTTCTACACCATTCTGTCAGCAATCCAATATCAGGGACATCCGGCTTCAGCCAGTATAAAGAAAGAACAGCTACAGCATTTCGCCGTGAAAAAAAAAGCACAAGTCAATAGGGTCTATAAACTCATGTCGCGTTGAACCTGTCTTTCTTATAGGCCTACTTGATAAATTAAGTTTTCCTGTGCACGTGTCAAGTAATGTTGGGAGCAATGAAATGCTGTAACTGCATTTTTCTTCCTCTTGTGTAGAGTACTTCTTTTTATATTCCAGTTTATGTTCAAAACAGAGTGAGTGATATTAGAAAGAAGTGTAGGCCTAAATGAACTAAGCTCAATTGGGTAAAAAAAACAAAACAATAGTGCTGTCAAAGCTGCACATAAAATAGGTAAGCCTGCATTGCTTCATCACTTGAAAATTGGAATATCAGGGTGGTAGAAGGCATTAAATATCAGGGCCTCCGTCATGGAAAGGAGCAACCCCCTCCCTTCCCTCTTGAATAATGTTCAAAACAATGGTTTTCAAATTGGCCTTGTGTTAATTATGAAAGCAATGGTTTTCAAATTGGTCTTGTGTTATTTATTCAAAAAAATAATAATTGACAACATCAGTCTTCCCCCCCCCCCCCTCCCTCTCCTGCCATATGAAACCTGTGTCAGGGCCTGAATATTGGTATGACCATATTTATGTAGGTCCTATTTTTGGTTTGCATGCGAAGCATTTATGCGAACCTATGTAATGGCGATTACGTCCGTCCGGCTGTCCGGCCGTCCACAGATTTGTCCTGAGATTTCTTCAGAAATGTTAAAGTTTTTTGAGAATTCCTCAGAATTTCCTTATAAAATGTTAAAGTTTTTCAGAGGTACTTAAGATAGGATTAAAGACTAGTTTCTTAAAAAGTCTACAATACATTTGATATTTTTTTAGAAGATAACTGTAAAATGATATAATTTTCCAATAATCTTCAGAGATCTTCAAGTCTCTCTTGTAGCATTTGAGATTTAAAATCCTTAAAATTCTTCAAAATATTTGGGCACCAAACAGCTATATCAAGCATGATTTGTTAAACTCCACCTTTATTATTGTGGGCATTTGCATAAAGTTACTACAGTATATGACCTGACCAGACTTTTTTATTTAGCATGCTTAGTGAGGGAGTGTGACAGGATGTGATTGCATATACACATAGGCAGGGATACCATGTGGGGCATGGATGGGGGCCATGAGGGACATATGATATAATATTTACCATGTTGTATACACCAAGGGCTATATCAGGCCTAATTATTTGACTCCACCTTTTTTTCTTATTCAACAACTCATTTGCATATAAGTTATTATATGAACTGACACTTTAATACATAGTATGCTCAATCAGGGACTGTGATAGCTAGGATGAGACTTCTTATGGAGCTTATGTGACGTCATGTGAGACATAGGGTGGGATGACATGTGGGATGCCGTGTGGGACATGGGGTGGGATACCATATGGGACATGGGGTGGGATGCCATGTGGAACAGGGTGGAATGCCATGTAGGATATGTGGTGGAATGCCATGCAGGACATAGGGTGGATTGCCATGGAATGGAATGTCATGTGGGACATGAGATGATATGGGATGTCATGTGGGACATGGCATCCCACTCCCATTTCAACAAGCCATTTGCATATAAGTTATTATATGAACTGACACTTTCATACATAGTATGCTCAATACGTGACTGTGATAGCTAGGATGAGACTTCTTATGGAGCCTATGGGATGTCATGTGGGACATGGGGTGGGATGCCATGTGGGACATGGGGTGGGATGCCATGTGGAACAGGGTAGAATGCCATGTGGGACATGGTGGGATGCCACGAGTAACACAAAGTGTGACATAGGTTGTGATGCCTTAAGGTAGAATGCCATGTGTGACATAAGGTAGGATGCCATGTGTGACATAGGGTAGGAGGCTATGTGGGACATAGGGTGGGAGGCCATGGGAACATTAGATGTGATGCCATTACTACATAAAGTAGGATGTCATTGGGACATTGGGAGGGATACCATGTGGAATATATGGTGGGATGCCATGTGGGACATCAGGTGGGAAGCCACTAATGCAGGACACAGGGAGAGATGCCATGTGGGACATAGGGAGGGATGTCATGTGGTACATATGGTTGGATTAATGTGGGACACACATGTAGGATGGGATCCATGTGGGTCATTGCATGGGATGCCATGTGGGACATATGGTGGAATGCTACGTGGGACATATGGTGGAATGTGCCATGTGAGACACTGGTGGAATGCCATGTGGGAGATATAATGGAATGCCCTGTGGGTCATATGATGGAATGCCATGTGGGACATGGGATGTCATGTGGGACATGGGGTGGGATGCCATGTGGGAGATATGGTGGAATGCCATGTGGGACATGGGGTGGGATGCCATGTGGGAGATATGGTGGAATGCCGTGTGGGACATGGGACGGGATGTCGTGTGGGACATGGGGTATGATGCCATGTGGGACATAGGATGGGATGTTCTGTGGGACATATGATGGAATGCCATGTGGGACATGGGATGTCATGTGGGACATGGGGTGGGATGCCATGTGGGAGATATGGTGGAATGCCATGTGGGACATGGGATGGGATGTCGTGTGGGACATGGGGTTGGATGCCATGTGGGGCATGGAGTGGGATGCCATGGGGACATGGGGTGGGATGCCATGTGGGACATGGGGTGGGATGCCATGTGGGAGATATGGTGGAATGCCATGTGGGACATGGGATGGGATGTCGAATGGGACATGGGGTAGGATGCCATATGGAACATGGGGTGGGATGCCATGTGGGACATGGGGTGGGATGCCATGTGGGACATGGGGTGGGATACCATGTGGATCATAGGATGGGATGCCCTGTGGGACATATGAGGGAATGCCATGTGGGACATGGATGTCATGTGGGACATGGGGGTAGGATGCCATGTGGGAGATATGGTGAAATACCATGTGGGACATGGGATGGGATGTCGTGTGGGACATGGGGTAGGGTGCCATGTGGGACATGGAGTGGGATGCCATGTGGGACATGGGGTGGGATGCCATGTGGGACATGGGGTGGGATACCATGTGGGACATGGGGTGGAATGCCATGTGGGACATGGGGTAGGATGTCATGTGGGACATGGGGTGGGATGCCATGTGGGACATGGGGTGGGATGCCCTGTGAGACATAAGATGCCATGTGGGACTTAGGTGAGAGATGCCATTTTTATGATTGGACGGATCATATGATATGGGTGTCAATTTGCATCGGCATGCGAACCATGACGGTATTTACTGTTCCAGTTAAAATATGATACAGGACTTGGGTCTTTGATAGGATTTTCTCCACAGATGACCGATGGTGGTAAAGGGTGAAGCCTGGTCCAAATCATAGTTATCATTTTACCTGCTTAAATTTTGTAATTTCTTTTACCCAATGTCTTGTTTTTAAAATAATCATATTCCGCAAAGTTATTTTCTGTCGGACTCACCTCCACTCTTGACTAAATGACTCGGTTTACCTCACTTTATTTCAAATGTTTCAATCGATGCATCTTTGTGAAGTGGTACGAGAAAATTTAAACGAATATTTCTCCTGCCATCAGGTAATATACAGTACAACATCCTGTCACAGACCTGGTTATAACAGAATTCACCGCATTTTAATTTTTTTTCAGCAGGTACAAGTGTTGCTGCCGATTAAGAACTTCACATCTCCCAGGAATCAAAAACAGAAGATTTTCATCATGCCTAATTGAGCATCTTAACATTTTCTTAAAATTTTGGCAGATTCATTCTATCATTATTAACTAGTATGCTTGTTCGGCACAACGACACATTGTAGGAGGCATAAAGTCTGATACAATCATTATTTCATATGATAGAGAATAAAAAATCTGAACCAACTGCCAAAAACATCAAAGTCAAGTCAAATTCTTATTCCTATCTCAAGTTGTTCATATTTGAAATCGACACATGGGGGCTGCCATTTTGTTCAATTCTGTATTGAAATATTGTGCATGATGACATAAATTCCCCAAGAGGGACACACAGATTATAATGTAATTCTTTATAAATGTGATTAAAGTTTTTTATTTCAAAATGATGTGACACAAAAGTTTTAACAGCATGTTTTGAATTTTGAGTTTCATGTATACACAAAATTGTCCTTCACCCTTACAAAATAAAAACACTTGTTCATAAGCTAGAAAACTTTGAGGTAGATTATAAAGAAATACAAAGTATTCCAACATGCTGCTGGGCTGATGATATAATCTGCATGTTTTGCAATCAAAATGGCAGCTTCCATGGTACTATTATGTTTTAATAAATAAACAAAAAAACATATTTTAGATTGCTTCGAAGTTATGGAACTTGGTCAGAAAATTAGTTATTTTCAATTCTATCATATGAAATAACTATTATGTCAGACTTAATGTTTCCTTTAACAGTGAAGTCATTTGTGCCAAAAGAGGTTATATATGAACAATTATTGCTTTAAATTGACTAACATTTAACATTATGTAATGTTTTAATCGGCAAACTATATATTCCAGCTTATAAATACCTCTGCTTTTGAATGCAATAAATGGTAAAGCTCATATTGAGTAGCCTATAGTTCAAAGAAACGACCATTTTTAAAAGCTGTGGATACACATCCCTTAGTATGCTTAACATTGGGATTGCGGAAACAAGTTGTTAAGAAAAATAAACTAATAGTCGTTAAGAACAAGTGGGGACTCACCACGAAATACAATAATTATTTCCATAAATTTCCCTCACGGGGGGGGAATCCTTCCTGCAGTACTTCAATGATGAAGTAATGAATTGTAAATGAAGGCCCAAGCAGTACAACAATATATTGGTCAGGTTTGTAACCTCCATGACTACTATGGCAACTAACCAGGGACCACTACTACTGCGACCAACCAGGGGCCATAGTAGCCTTTGGGGCAAATCTGTATAATAAAAGTGGTATAGTAAATGCATATAGGTATACGCTAAATAATGCTATATGAAGCGAAGGATGAGCTTGGCCCCTCCTATAATATAATCTAAGGTCTCCTACAGTCCTGTTTATAGTATAGTGTGAAACTTTTTATAGACTATTCAAGTGACTCTCTGGGCTCTCATGACTTGTCCTTCTCCTTAAAAATTTGTTCCAGCAAATCATAAGCACAAACTTACTGTAGCAAATAGTGAGACCACTTTATCTTAATTAAAATAACCACACAATAAGGACTTCATCCATCGCTAATATGATACTCAGCATCAACTTTTACAACAACCAAGGTTTTCAGAATAAAGGAAATAAAGAGGAAACATCTGACCCGACCTGGTTATGTATCAGGTCGGGTCTGACTGTTTGAAACTTTAAGGAGTAGAACAACTAATGTTGACATCTTTCGAGAAAAAAAAAGCTTGCAGAAAGGTTGGAAGGACCAGGGCCGGGTTATCCATGTGTTCTTGCATGTTGCATCCATATACAGTATTTATGATATTACTGTCCTTTCTTGCATCCACATACCTTTGTTGCACCTATCTTCAGTAGTTACAATATCACTGTACTATCTTGCCCAATATGATTATTTTTCTTTCAAATACTTTTGTAGATAAGCTGATGATTTTGATGTCATCATTTGTAGTAGGCCTACTGAAAATTATCAATATTGACTTCTAGAAATCAATATGCAAACACCAATTTTACCAAGTCTTGTTTGCCCAATGGTATATGCAGAACATGCAGCTAGTCAAAATGTTGTGTGGAGGTTTGAGGTTCAGTTTCATTAGCTACCTGCCCCAACCCCAAATGGTCATTAAGAAGGAAGTTGGGACTGACCATGTACTGTAGCAACAGCTATTAGTTTTTAATTTATAATCTCGGCAAGTGAATATCTTTTTAGGTTTTAAACTTATAGTCAGCATGTCAGGCTTCCAACATTTCCTGAAATGGAATGATCCTGTTTCACAAAAAATATCAACCTCTTGTATTTAGATCAACGAACAAAATATAGTTCATTTATTTTATTGAAATGCATAAGGATTACTTCAGATTTATGAACATACATTGACTAGATCATGGCAGACAGCAAAAGAAGGTGTCATGTAATCTCAACTTTCTTGGTAATGAACAAGTTTTCAAATTCTATACACTTGTTATGTCTTCATTATTTTTTCAAATTCAATAGCTCAACAGTTTCCGGTCTTCCTTGTAAGAAGTTGTAGTTGGACAATATGAACATAACATTTCACTTATATGGATACATTACCTGTAAGGGAAAAACAAGAAGAAAATTGGTTATACTTATAGCAAAAACTTCTTTTGAGTTCCAAATAGAAAAGAAAATGCAAAGCAACATTGTAATTGTGTATAGAAAAATGATATTAGCTATTAGCAACAACAAATCATCTCCATTAAAAAAGGAGAGAAATATATTTTAGTAATTTTGGCTGACAAATACGCCACAGATTAAAGCTCCACAGATAGGCTAAGTCTTTCATCATAGCAAATGGCCTACACTGAATGACATTTTTGTACGGAAATTTTTTCCAGTAATTGTTGTATTTGCAATTCCAAAGGGGGCTGAAATTTACTTTAAATGAATGATTCATCTTATTCATACATCTCAGTGACAGTAATTACGTTTTTAAAACTATTTTGGATCAAAATTAACCCCTGGGTCGTCTCCCTATGAATTATCACGGATGGGCCTAACGTTAGGCCTTTCACTGTCAGTTTTACTATGACATGGCAACTAGCCTAACATACTATACTGTACGTTCAAACTTCGATGGAATAAAGAAAAGTCTGGCGAAATTGTTTTAACTTTAGACTTTTGTCTAATAAATTACAGTCTCAAAGTATGTGAGAAATCTACGCTACACACAGGTTTTACGGCAGAAAAAATCTTCTTTATTGCGCAAAAGAAGACAAACAGTTTCGCTGAATTTATAAAACATACTGGTGCTAAGTGCAGTGATGCATGTACACAGATTCGAATCACACACAGTGCAGCTACGTATGCGCTAACAAGCTTAGCACAATGAGACGTTGACTCCTGTAATACTATTATCGCGCTAACCTCTTTGAGGGAGGAGCAGATTAAAATAGGATTATCGGACGTGCTTAGCGCAGAGTTGGGCCAAGTAACGTCGGTGCATGAAAGACACGAATACAATGGTGGCGGTAAGGGCATTAATCGCGGTAAATAATCCGCGCTAACTGCGATATCGGTGCGATTATTCCCGACTGTACTGTAGATGTGCCCTGTTTTTTTTATGGTGATGTCATGCATATTAATGATTAGGCAGGGCTAAATGTAAAAATCTTGAAATACTCATATTTTTAACAATAACATGACTGTTTTGTTTCATAAAAATTTATTAGAATTATGACGTTAGCTAATTTGTACGTGTTATTTCATAAAAACATTGAATAATTAATGCGTAGTGGACAGGGCTTAACATTATCGTGCCGAAGAAAAGCTTGTAAACACGGTTTCTCAAGAATGGTAAACTGGATTCATATCATATGTGGTACACAGATAACCCATGGTCTGTGGATGTGCCCTATTGTTTTTGGTGGTGATGTCATGAAAATCAAGGAGTAGGCAGAGCTTAATATAAAAATCTTGAAATGTGTTCATATTTTAACAACCACGTGTCTGTTTTGTTTCATATTTGGGGTAATTGTAACGTTAGCTGGTGTGTACATGTTCATAATGTAAAATGGAATTTCATTAATATGCATAGTGGGCGGAGCTTAATATGATTTTGCTTAAAAGAGCTTGTAAACACAGTATCTCAAGAGTGGTAAACTGGAGTGATGTCATATTTGGTACACAGATAACCCATGGTCTGTAGATGTGCCATCTCAGTTTTGGTGGTGATATCGTTCATCTTAATGAGTAAGCGGGGCTTAATGTTAAAATCTTGAAATGCTCCTATTTGACAATCACGTGTCTGTTGTGTCTGATATTTGTTATAATAATGATGTTAGCTATTGTGTACGTGTTCATCTTATAAAAACGATGACTTTCACTAATATGGGTAGTTGCCGGGGCTTAATATAATTTTGTAAACAAATAGCTTGTGAACACGATATCTCAAAACTGTGAACTGTATTCATGTTATGTGTGGTACACAGATAGCTTATGGTCTGCAAATATGCCCCAATGTTTTTGGTGGTGATTTGATACATATTAATAAATGGGCTGGGCTTAAAGTGAAAATTTTGAAAAAGTGATTAAGATGAGCAACTATATCCATTTTGCGTCATATTGGGATGATAATTTGGTAGGTTATTGTGTACTTATGTTATCAACATGTCATTAATATGCATGGTGGGCATGGCTTAATGTCAAAGTTTTTAATGATGTAAATACCATACTTTATCTCATGAACGATATATCAGATTTATGCTGTATGTGGTACACAAATGGTCTGTACATATATTCTAATGTTTGTGGTTGTGATATCATGAATATTAATATGTAGGTGGGGCTTACTGACAAATTCTTGCAGTAGGATAAATGAGCAACCATTTTTGCATCATACAGTACTTGTTATGATAATGTTGTTAATTATTGTGCAAATGCTAATATTGTCAACATTTTTATTGATCTGCATGGTGGGTGTGGCTTATGAATAAATATCATGGAACAGATATTTCATGATATGCAATGACATATGACAATTAATACAAATTTTGCAAGTCAATCAACTTATGAAGAAAAAAAAAGCATTGGAACCACAAAACCTTTTAGTTCTGGTTAAGCCATCTTGAGGTATTACAACTCCATAAGGCCCATTGTCATAAGTGGACACCCTTTTAACGCGAGTATACTGCGTCCTTACCACGAGATCTCCTCCAGGTTCTTAACAATAGACTTTCCATAGCAACACACGCTAATCCGCTGCATGAAAGACGCTACTGTTATATTCACTACGTAATGCAAACATGCACTTCCTGCTTCTCATATGTGTGTGTGAAAGTTAAGTTAACATGTACTATTAAGATGAAAAAATAAAGCAGTCACGATCGTACCTTAAATATTGATATTTGTCTGGTGCTTTTATTCAAATGAATTGATAATTATCCCGATCAGAAAATTATGTATTTCATGTACTTTCTTTGTCAATTACTGTTGAAAAACCTTCTGTTCAATGAGGAACGAAAACATAGAAATCATGCTGCCAAATTTGAGTCAAAGAAACAAACATATGAAATATTCTGGAATTTCTGTTTGAATTTATTCTCCTAATTGTGTTTTGTTTGACTTTTTGGAACTGTTTACCATAATTGATGAAGAAATTACTACTGTTTTCCCCCTTGAACTTAACAAAATATCTCTGTATTTCCACCCATCCATGTGGAAATAAATTATTTACAACCATCTACCTGGTATGCGCAAGACCACACATTTTGTCATACTTCTAGCCGCGAAGATGAAAGTTCCACCGTACCATGGGAATTGAAAGTGGAAAACTCATAAGTATATCTCAAATTCCTTTTTTAAAAGTACATAATTTTGGTTATTATGAGTCGAAAATTGATGGAAGAAAGGGAACTTTCCCCCCAAAATGTACTGAATTTTCACAACTACATGGAAAAGTGGGATGGGGGGAAATTATGCGACCCGGGAATTATGGTCCTGCAGAGTACGATTTGATAAGGGCAATTGTCACTTTAAATCATGCCGTCCCTACCTAACTTCCCGCAGGAACATCCCCTATGCTAGTAGGGGAAAGGACCTGAGCAATGAAATTCTCATAGGCGCAGATCAAGGGGACAAGGGAGTGATTGCCTCCCCACCCCCTCCCCCACAGATTACGTTTGCAAATTTATTAGTGTACTATTGGCCTTAAAAATTTTAAAATTACGTCCAAATCTTAAGCTTTTATTTGACTCTTAAAGGATTTGATGAATATCGTAGCCCTGTGATGAACAAATTTGGAATGCTCATTTTGTTTATTTCCATGCATAGTTATTTCTAGGTTGGGAAATTTCATTAAACTTAATGTACCATATGTATTTATAAAATGAAAATCTGTATTGGCCCTCACCAACACCCAAAACCCTGTTTACCAACCACATTAGGTACCCCAATTTTTCCACCCTCTTTGATAGTAGAAAAATTATATCCCCTCTCTTCAGCTTATGCATCAAACCCAACCTCCACCTTCTCGGCACCAACCCAGCCACTCTTGGCACCTTCTCCTGGCCCGCCTTTCCTCCCTGGGACACCCCCTCCCTTCTATCCACCTGGGCCTCTCCACTCATCACAAGAAATACCACTGGAAATGCCAAACTATATGGCTCAAAAATGCCAAAGCTTTCCTTTTGGGGGGAAATTTGGCCTTAGATTTGTTATTTTAAAGGATTTTATTGAAACTTTTTTTTCTGCAGAAATTCTCCCCCCTTCCAATTATTTTTTGTTTTTTGTAAAAGTGATAAATGAGCAACTGTTTGACCGTTTTGTGTCATATTGGGCATGATAATTTTTTGGGTTATTGTGTACAAGTTTATGTTATCAACAGGTGTTATTAATATGCATGGTGGGCATGGCTTAACATGGAAGTGCAAAATGATGTAAACGCCATAAGCGATATATCAGATTTATGCTATATGTGGTACGCAGATGGGTCATGGGTAGAGCTGTGAACGTTAGGGATTTTAGTAAACGTGTACACGCCAAAAAAAGCGAGCGTGTATCGTGGACACTCGTTTAGTACCGTAATTTTCGGAAATACACTTAAATTGCTCCAAAACTACGAGGCGAAGTAAAAAAAATCGCGCAACCAGTATGGCAAAAGTACTGACTCCATTGCCCAAATAGACGCTGAGTTTTGCTTTCGAAATTGTAAAAAGTTGATTTCTACAGTATAAATCATCATTTTTATGGAAAATATGCATGGAAATTCAGTTTAGAAAAAACAGATAACTTCCTTTCAATGTCATTTAAACTCAACATTACTTAACTTTTTTGTCCTATTCGCTACGGCTTTCAAATTTCGTCTGTGAAAATCTTGCGTACTACAGCCTATGATATACCTCGCCGTTAAAACATTTCAAAACTACGCCACCACCACCAGGAAGTTCTGAAATATCAGTCCTCTCGAAAAAATGGCCGCCATCTTTGCGACGCATGCAGAATTTCAGCTCTGGTAAAACCTTTTTCTGTTTGTTATGCAATATTTTTTCTTTCTTGCAAAATTTATTTGACTGATCAGGTAATATTTACATGTAAATGTACTGATTGTCACGATTCAAGTATTTTTCAAGTGTTTTTTTGTTGATTTAACAGCTTGTAAAACGGGCCTTGATTGCGTGGGATTTAAAGCCTTAAGTTATGGCCTAACCTTAGGCCTATTGTTAGTTTCACTGTTTACTGCTGCACATTCGTGGTGCATTTTACAATTTAGATTACTCAGATTTCGACGAAATCAAAGTGCATTATATCCCCATTCATTGGTGATTACTGCGCATTTGTGATTCGCACATTTAAAAAGGATTATGCTAATCGGGTTTACAGTCTGTAAAAAGTCATTGATTGGAATTTTGTCAGCCGAATGTGTGTGTGATTTGAATCATGAATGAACATATTGATTTTCAATGGCAAGACTGACTGTAAAAAACGATTACTTGCAATGAAGTATTAAGTAAACGTTTACAAGATTTGCGAGCGTGTAGCGTGTACACGCTAAACGGTCACAGCTCTAGTCATGGGTCATGGTCTGTACATATGTTCTAATGTTAAGGTAGGTTTGGGCTTGCTGACAAATTCTTAAATAGGATAAATGAGCAATCGTTTTTGCATCATACTTGCTTGATGGTGTTAATTATTGTGGAAATGCTAATGTTGTCAACATTTTGATTGATCTGCATGGTGGATGTGGCTTATGAATAAATATGGAACAAATATTTTATGATATGCAATTACATGACACTTAAAACAAATTTTGCAAATTAGTCAGCTTATGAAAAAGCAAGTTTTTGGTTCTGGTTTTGTAATTGTTTTTAGTTCATTAATAATAAAGAGTTTTGTATCTTTAAGTTTGAAATGTTGTACAATCATGATCAGTATTTGCATTTGGTTTGTGTTTTTGTTTAAATTGTGCATGTTGAATGTTCAATATTTCCAGTTTTTAACTTATTCAGTTTTATCGTTCGTTCGTAGACTTTCCATTTGTTTTTTTCTTTTGATTTCGAAACCTGCGTTGTTGTTATACAAGAAATTGGGTTTAGAGATAATTTTGTTTTGCTGTTTGATGAAGTTGATGTTTTTTGTTTATGTTGTTTGAATTTTATACTTTGGTTTACTTAATTTTCAATTATACCATTTATTTCCCAACTCAAACTCCAACAGGCGGAGTCAGATCATCAACACCTGCTAATGAAGACAAGAAACATCTGTATATTTATGATCTACCTTAACGCCTAAAAAACCCTTAAAATATATAGGCCTACCTATAAAGTAAATAAAGGATACAGAATTACACAGAAATACAGAAACACCCATAATTAATGCATATATCACAATTTCAAGTTTTATTTAACACAAGGGCATAGGAAGCAGGGGATGGGGGTGGGCTTTAGCCCCAGTCAAAAATGTGGATGGGCAGAAGTATGCTCCCCCTTCCCCCTCCCCACACTTTTCAGGAAAGTAAATGGCCTTTATATTATATATTAATTTGTACCCTCTGTGAAATATAAAAAAAAATCGGGCGCTTGTTTTTCTGAATTATTTGATTATATTTTCTAATTCCTTGGTCGATCCTGCTCCGATTTTAGTTTTCCCAATTATAATTATTTGAATGAACTACATTTGGCTGGAAAATGTAGTATTACATCATATACACAACATATGTGTAACAATGTTATGTAGACCTCCGTGGTGTAGTGGTTATGCTTTGTCCTCTAACCCACCCGTCCGAGCTTCAAATCCCAGTGGGTCTGCAACCAGTGAGTTCACAACTGGTTATCAAAGGCCGTGGGCCATCTTGATATAATGTCAAGCACTGGATGCTTTCGGGACGTTAAACCTTGCTATGCTATGTAGGTGACAGGTAACTGCACTGCGAGCGTGTATGTACTGCTACGTACCTCCTGTCTTATACTTAAATTAATTGTCTATTTTTCTTTAAAAAAAAAATTAAAAAAAATCTTACAATCGTGAAAATAAATGTGACAAAAATGAGACTCTTGAATGGGGAATCAGAAAGTTTCAAAAGAGTTCCCCCTTTTCTCATACACAAGGCATTCTACGCCCTTGTTGGTACCCCCTTCCTCCCCCCCCCCCCAAAGTATACCCTTGATCTGGCAATCTCCTGATGCACTGCACCAGGGACACTCAAGCCACCAACCTCCTCACCGCCAAAACCAGAGCTAATACTGGTATTGACGTTACAGTCACCCACCACCATTCCCTGAACTCCAGCAAAGGCGTCATTAGAACTAGAGACCTTGCCTACTTGACCGATGAAGACCTCGTTGATGAACTTGCCAGCCAACACGTTACTGAAGCCCGTTATCTCGTCCTAAAGAGAGACAGTGCCGAAACTCCCACCAACACCATCTTCCTGACTTTTGCCACTCTGACTCTCTCCTCCCACATCACTGCCGGCTACCTGAGACTCCCAGTCACCCCTTACATTTCCAACCCCCTCCGTTGCCATAATGCCAGAGGTATGGCCATGGGAAAAACTCTTGCCGCAGCCAAGCATGCTGTGGCAACTGTGGAGCCCCGGACCATGACAGCGCCTCATGCACCAATACCCCACTCTGCACCAACTGTGACGGTGCTCACCCAGACAACCATCCTCCATCTCAAAAGACTATCCCACCTGGCTTCAGGAAAAACAAATAACCAAAGTGAAAATCCTTAATCCCAACATCACTTACCCTGAGGCCAGGAAACAATTCCTTGCTTTCCTCCACACCAAACCTTCCTACTCGAGCATAGTTTCCTCTAACACCAATACTCCTCCCCCCCCCCCTAACACAACTGACTCACATGCCCAAACCGACCTCACCTGGCTCGTCTTACCCAGTCCTAAGCCCATCACCATTGCCAACCACACCCATTACCCAAACCACCTCCACCACCACTTCTCTCCTCTACCTTCCTTCCTTCTCTAAGACCCACGCTGTCCCCTACCCCAACACCTCTAATACCATCAAACTCAAGCCAACCAGGCTAACAAACATCAAACAAACAAACTAAACAAAAAAACACCAATCAACAAATAGCCCACTGCCTAAACCCACACGTGTGACACTGAAGAGAACGTGATTGTTCACACAACATACTTCTCATCCAACTTTAAAAAACAATTGCTCCCAAAGAAACAGGGATAGGTCAAAAAAACAAAACAAGCCAACTCAGACCCAACAGATCTTCCTCACATAACCCCCTGCCTCCTTATGGCATGCACCACAAACAATTACAATAACACCCACAACATTATACAATGGAACATCAGGAGCCTTAAGGCCAATTCAGAAGAAATTGACCTACTGGCCACCACCTTCAACCCGGTCGTCTTCTGCCTACACAAAAATTTATTGAAAATCACTGACCATTATTCCTCAACAACTTCACTTGCTACCATAAACATTAAGTTGACGCCGACAGGGCCTGTGGGGGGCGTCTCCGTTCTCGTTAGACACGATATCGCACACAGCCCTGTTCATGTAAACACTGACCTTCAGGCCATGCGTATGTCTATCTCCCTCCACAAAACCTTCACTTTTTGCAATATCTATCTCTCCCCAACGCCATCATACAGCCAACCAGCCTTAACAACCTCATCTCTCAGCTCCCCTCCCCCTTTATCCTTCTTGGTGACTTCAATGCCCACAACCCTCTATGGGGCTCTATCACCACCCCCAGAGGGAAACTCATCGAAAATGCTTTTCGACAGCATGGCCTCTCCTTGCTCAGCACTAACTCCCCAACCTACCTTCACCCTGCAACAGGCTCCGTTACCTGTATTGACCTGTCTATCTGTGCCCCCAACCTCCTTGATTTTAGCTGGAGAGTCACTGCTGACCTCTGTGGTAGTGATCATTACCCTCTTATACACTCCAGCCTTCAAACCCCCACATGATCACACCCCCAATTGGAACCTCGAGAAGGTTGACTGGCCCCTTTTCGAAACCCTCTGTGACTCACACCTCTCCCCCCATCTCCTCGAGGGTGAGGGTCCCATGTCAAACTTCAGTAATATCCTTATCAACATCGCCGCCTGCTCAATTTCCCAAACCTCCAAACCCCCTAATCATCCCCCCCCAACCCTGATTTTTTGATGACTACAAAACCGCCATCAAGAACAGGAAAAGAACCCTCAGGAACTTCAAAACTAACCCGACCACCTACAACCTCAACCTCTTTTGCATCAGCCATGCCAAGGCCAGGCGCACTATCAAGGACAGTAAAACCAACACTTGGAACAACTTCATCTCTTCTCTCACCACCAACACCCCCACTAAGAAGACTTGGAGAATGGATAACAGCTTCCACGGCAGGGTGGGCAAGTCTCCCATCTCTCATGGAATGGTGACCTTCTCACCGCAAAAAAGGGCATCATTAACCACCTCGCCGTTTCTTTCAGCAACATCTTGTCCTCGACCAACTACTCCAATACCTTCTAAACTAAAAAAGCTCGCGATGAAGCCCAGAGTATCACCTTTCTCTCCGACAACTTTGAGAGCTACAACACCCCTCTCACCCTTTCTGAATTAAACCAAGCCATCCACAACGCTGGCTGCACCTCCTAGGGCCCATCTAACATCCCCTACCAGTTCCTGAAACACCTCCTCAACAAGGCCACCACTGCCCTTCTCACCATCCTCAACCACAGTTGGTCCTCACACTCCTTTCCACTTATCTTGAGGACAGCTACTGTCACCCCTGTCCTTAAACCGGGGAAGGACAGTACCGACCCCTCCAGCTACTGATCCATCGCCCTCACCTGCTGTCTCTGTAAAATTATGGAAAGGATCATTAATCAGAGATTAAACTGGTTCCTTGAGACCAACAGAATCCTCTCCCCTCACGAAAGCGGCTTCCGGAAACGTCTCAATACCCTAGACCAGTTAATTATGCTCGACACTGCTATTTGGGAATCCTTTGCAAAAAAGGAACACCTCATTGCCATTTTTTTCGACCTCGAGAAAGTTTTTAACACCACTTAGAAATACAGCATTATCCGCAAACTTCACACCATCGGCCTCAGAGGCCACCTCCCCATCTTTATTAAAAACTTCCTCTCACCCAGGCAGTTCAAAGTTCATATTGGCCACACCCTCTCCAACCTCAACCCCCAAGAAGAAAGCATCCCCCAAGGCAGCATCCTCTCTCCCACTCTCTTCAACCTGAGCATTAATGACATCGTGGACAACCTTGCCCCCAACATCAAACGTATCCTCTAGGTGGACGACTTCATCATCTTCTACTCCTTCCCTAGCTTTTCTCTTGTTAAAAATAGACTCCAAATCAGCCTCAACCAGCTGCAAGTCTGGTGCAACAATAACGGTTTTAAATTCTCTAAAGACAAGGCAGTCTGCATGCACTTCTGTCATTTCAACAACCTCCACCCCAACCCGAACCTCGTGCTCAATGGCAATCGCATCCCTAAAGTTGAACACACAAGGTTCCTGAGTTTAACTCTAGACCCCAAGCTCTCCTACAAGCAACACATCACCAACCTGAAACTAAAATGCAACAGCTCCCTCAACATTCTCCGACTCCTCTCCAGCACCACTTGGGGTGCGAACCCTCATGTTCTCCTCAAAATCTTCAGGCTCACCATTCGTGCCAAACTTGACTATGGCAATATTGTCTACTGTGTCACTCACAACTCATACCTCAACCACATCAACACCATCCAAAATGAAGCCCTCGGGCTTTGTCTAGGTGCCTACAGGACCTCCCCAATCACCAGCCTTCATGTTGAAGCCAACGAACCCTCCTTTCAACTTAGATGTAGAAAGCTTAGCCTCTCCTATGCTTTTAAAGTCCTCACCAACACCCAGAACCCCGTTTACAACCTCATTAGGTACCCCCAATTTCTCCACCCTCTTTGATAGGACTAAAATCCTATCCCCTCCCTTTAGCTTACGATTAAATCAGACCTCCATTTCGGCATCAACCCTGCCACTCTTGGCAACTCCTGGCCCACTTTTCCTCCTTGGGCCACCCCCTCCCTTCTATCCAACCCCTCCCTTCTATCCACCTGGTCCCTCCACTCATCACAGAACCCAAACCCACCCTAACCTCTTCATCAATCTCCACAACCAAATCAAAGACCAACTCTCAAATTACACCACCATCTATACTGATGGCTCCAAGGAAGGCAACAAAACAGCTGCTGCTGCTGTCATCCAAGACATCACCCTCAGTAGTAGACTTCCCCGACTACTCGTCCATATTTTCAGCCGAGGCAAAGACCATTCTCCTCGCCCTCAACTTTATTGAGTACTCTCCGCTCAGCCACTTTGCCATTTTCTCCGACTTCAAGGCAGTTCTTACTTCTTTACACAACCTTAAATGGGATAACTTCACATCCCACCTCCTCCGGAAACTCCTTTCGCCCACCCTCTGCAGGAAAAATGTTCTTTTCTTCTGGATACCCAGCCATGTTGGCATCCCTGGCAATGACAGGGCTGATGCAGCCGCGAAGCTTGCCCTCAACCTCCACCCTACCCCTTTTTCCAAAACCCTCTCTGACATCAAACCGCTTAGCGCTTCCCTTGTTCATGACCGCTGGCAAACTTCATGGAACTCCCAAATTGATCACAAACTCCATGTCATCCAGCCCACCATTCTGATCAAACCCACCATCAAAAACCTCTATCGTATCGACAACGTTCATATTACCCATCCTAGAATAGGTCACACCCACCTCACTCACTCCCACCTCCTTAATGGCTCCCCCAGCCCCACTGCAACAATTGCCATTGCATCCTCACAATCCATCACGTCCTCCTTGCTCCTTGCTTGCCCCCTGTACAACCTTCCCAGAGCTTCCCTCGCTCCCCACAACTCAATTGCTGAGTTCTTCCAGAAAAATCCTCCGGATAAATTTATCTCCTTCCTTTATCATGCTTCCCTTTACAACCATATTTAATTTTCCTCTTCCACCTCCCCCCCCCCCACACACACACTCCCCTATCTCCCCTCTCTACTTTGTTTTTGTTTCACTCATGCACCTCCTCTCTTGATCACAGCTTTCTGACTTTTTGTTATTGAATTTTTCTTATTCTCCCTTGTTTCCTTTCCTTCCTACCTCTAGAATGATCTGACCTCTCAGGCACAATTTGACCCTCGTTGTCGTAGTGCTGTTAAGCCCTCATCAAACAAACACAGTTATATGATATGCGATGACAGCATCCCAGTGTGAAACTGACTCGACCACTTTCAGATGGCATTCAACCAGATAGCCTACCTGTGCAACCTGGGAAAGGCAATTTTGAGGAAGATGAGCCATCATCGCCCTCTTGTGTAGTAGAGAAAACCTTACAGTACATGTACATGTAACAGTTAACTACATGTATGATGCCTACTGTATGCCTACATTTCAAGTTACATTGTTTAAAGTAACCTATATTTGGAAAAAGAAACAGGAACACTTAATTAATTTTGATGCAAAAGTGCCAAAATTAAAAATGTAAATGTTAGACTCAGATCGTAAAGACTAATCTAGTGCATATTCTTTATTGACTTCTTGTTTGCAGATGTTATTGCCAAATTATTAAGATATTATGAAAAATTGCCTTTTGAAGTGAAATATTGATGACCAATGGAAAGGCAAACTGAAAATAGCTTTAATTCAGGGGTTAACCCTTACTTTACCAAGGCTTTGAAAAATGCAAGCCCAATTTTCATAACTTTTTTTTCATATGCTTTTTTGTCAACTTTCCCTTCATTTTTATTGAGTTACAAGTTTGGTTGGAATAGAGGCTAAGATATTTATCTTTTGAGTAATGCATGAAAGCCAAATTAGGAAATATTGAACAAAACTGCAATTTAAGCAATTTTTGGCTAAATTTGGTCAAAAATTTATGCTTCTTTATGCTTCTTTGCAGAAGTATAACTTCTTGTTATTATTGAAAACCGAGATTTGTATTACATATTTAGATTCCTATGAAATTTCTTTCCAATGATGCCAATCTATAATTTTTAGAAAAAAGGAAAGATGAAAAAACACCAAAAATGATTATAGTCAAAAGACCCCTGAAAGCTGCAGCAGAAAAATAATTACGCAGTGGTCATGGTGAGACTCAAACCTGGAGCGCTCGCGTGCTAGCCTCTGCACCACGTAGTCGTTGAAATTAAAGAGGTGAAATATAATTCTTATAGGAAAGGTTCTAAATAGAGTGGGGTATGCCATTATTTAAATATATTAAATGAGCACTCGCGTGCTAGCCTCTGCACCACGTAGTTGTTGAAATTGAAGAAGTGAAATATAATTCTTATAGGAAACGTTCTAAATGAAGGGGGTATGCCATTATTTATATATCAAATGAAAGAAAATTTGAAGTACTTTCGAATAGCGGTTCAACGAAGCATGTGCAATGTATGCTTTGGGTACACGGATTTTTTGAGAAGAGGAAAAAGAAAAAATTGCAGGGCTCCCGGTAGACCTTTAAAAACCTTAAAAACCTTTAAAAACTTTTATTGACAAATTGAACCTTTTTATTCCTTTCAAAATAACCTTTAAAACCTTTAAAAACCTTTATTTTCAAAGTTAAGTAAGGTAAATGATTCGAGTGCCAAGGTTTTAGCTTCATTGGTAAGTATGCACATCCATTTAATAGCATATCTGTTCTCAACACACATTTAAAAAGTAGCAGGACCAAAATAAAATTTCCAACTTCACGTAAGTAATGGACTTTTGGCGCCACCAACTGCCTTTTGCCCCAGAATATGCTCATTGTAAGAAAATTTATTCCATGAGTTAACCTTTATAAACCTTTTTATTTAAATCCAAAACCTTTAAAAACCTTTATTTCAACTTTTCCAACCTTTAAAAAAACCTTTATTTTAAAAAAGAGTCACTGGGAGGCCTGAAATTGTCAAAAGTGGCAGAAATTCATGAAATTTTGAAGAAATTTCTTCAGAACAAAAGATTGCAGGAAGGATTATAAAAATAAGACCAGAAACCAATACTCTCATGTCTTAGAACTTGCGTGTTTGATTTTGATGCAAAAATGTGATCTTGAAGTTATTGTAAGATTAAAAAAACCCAAAAAAAACCTGATTTAATTTTTAGAAAAAGGTGGTTTAAAAACGGCGATACTATCGCCGCGTGGTAGAGTAAGGCTTAATGAATGTGATCCAAATGACTGAATATAAAGGGTACTTGATGATTAATTATTGTTAAAAGTGTTTTATTGGTGAGCATGCGAAGCATAATGCGAAGCATAATGCGAAGCATAATGCGAAGCATAATGCAAAGCATAATGCGAAGCATAATGCGAGCCTATGAAATGGCGATTTTATTCGTTCGGTCATCCAGCCGTCCACAGCTTTTCCTGAGATTTCCCCAGAAATGTTAAACTTTTTTGAGAATTTCTTAGAAAATGTTAAATTTTCTTCAGAGTTCCTCTGAAAAGTTAAAAGTTTCTTCAGATATCCTTATGGAAGGTTAGAATTTTCTTACAAAATATTAAAGTTTTTCAGAGACAGTTAAGACAGGATTGAAGACTAGTTCTCTTAAAAAAATCTACAAAACATTTGATATTTCCTTAGAAGATATCTGTAAAATGATATACCAATATTCTTTAGAGGTCCTCAAGAGGCTCTCTCATAGCACTGGAGATTTAAAATCCTTACAATCTTCAAATTATTTGGGCACCAATGGTTGTATCAGGCATGATTATCAAAGTCTGCCTTTATTATTGTGGTAATTTGCATAAAGTTGCTACAGTATATGAACTGATCAGACTTTTTTATTTAGTATGCTCATTGCAGTCAGGGAGTGTGACAGGGTGTGACTGCATATGGACATAGGGAGGGATGCCATGTGGGACATGGATGGGGCCATGCGAGACATATGATGTAATATATATCATGTGGTATACACCAAGGGCTATATCAGGCATAATTATTTGACTCCACCCTTTTTTGTTATTCAACAGGCATTTGCATGTAAGTTATTATATGAACTGACACTTTCATACATTGTATGCTCAATCTTGGACTGATATAGCTAGGATGAGACTTCTTATGGAGATGGGATGTCATGGGGTGGAATGCCATGTGGGATATGGGGTGGGATGCCATGTGGAACAGTATGGAATGCCATGTAAGATATATGGTGGAATGCCATGTTGGACATATGGTGGAATGCCATGGGATGGGATGTCATGTGGGACATGGGATGTCATGTGGGACATGGGGTAGGATGCCATGTGAGACATGGGGTGGGGATGCCACGAGTAATACAAGAGTATGACATAGGTTGGGGTGATATACGGTAGGAGGGTATGTGGGACATAAGGTAGGAGGCCATGGGGACATGGGATGTGATGCCATGTGGGACATAAAGTAGGATGTCATTGTGACATTGGGAGGAATGCCATGTGGGACATGGTAGAATGCCATGTGTGACATGGTGGAATGCCACGTGAGACATACTGTATGGTGGAATGCCATGTGGGAGATATGGTGGAATACCATGTGGGACAATGCATGGGATGGGATGTTATGTGGGACATGGGGTAGGATGTCATTTGGCACATGGGATGGTATCCATGGTGGGACATAAGGTGGGATGTCATGTGGGAAGCCACTGATGTGGGACATACGATGGGACATACATGGGATATAGGGAGAGATGCCATGTGGGACACAGAGGGGGATGCCATGTGGGCATAGGAAGGGATGCCATGTGGGACATAGGCAGGAATGTCATTTGGTACATATGGTAGGATTAATATGGGACATACATGTAGGATGGGAACATGTGGTGGAATGCCATGTGGGACATGGGGTGGGATGGGATGTCATGTGGGACATGTGGTGGGATGCCATGTGGGACATGGGATGCCATGTGGGACTTAGTGTGGGATGCCATTTTTATAATTGCCTGGTTCATATGATACATGAAGCAATATCTTTCGTTAGGAGAAATTGTCCGTCAATCATTCACAGTTACTGCACAATATTACCTCATAGTCTGGTTGCAAATAGCAAAAAGATGCTTCTATATCGATTTGCTAAACATTTTGGGTACAAGCTGGAAACAGGTCCATGTAGATAAAATAGGTGTAGGAGATTACAAAAATACCTGTTTCCAATTCCATTCTTTTTCTTTGGCCGCCATTTTGAATTTCAAAATGGTCGTCTTATTGAACATAGTATATATAGATTCTCTCAACTTTTACGTCAGATACAGGACTATTGTGGGTATTATGTTAACTTTTCTATGGTAGATGACTTTATAAGACAATTTTAGATGTTTGTCATTTATTTAAAAATGGCGATCAGTTAGAAAAACAAAATGGCGATTAATAAAATCAAAATGGCACCTAATAAATTGTCAAAAATAGAATATATATATAAGTATATATATTTTTAAATTTTACTTCTAACTGAACCATTTTCCAACCAATTTAATTGACTCCTAAGTTTGCAAAATTTTGATAGTTTTATATTAGATGCATCTGGCAACCATGTGACAGACATTTTAGCACTGCTGCAGTAATATATGTCACACACATGTGCTATCAAGATTAATGCAAAATAGAGGTAAGATATCTGCATTTTTAAAGATAGGTGCAAGGCTTGGTTTATTAAACATGTCAAATGAATATAGAAAATATATTTTATGTATGTTCAGATCGAAATTATCCGCTAACAAGGTAAAACATCATGTTCAGTGTTACTGTTGTACCTACATATATCAGTTCCACGACAAATGTGAAATACTTAAGAATATAACTGTATTCATATAAATTTGCATTAAGTAGGAGATTACCATCAAATGCATGTCTGATTTACCTTAAGACAATAATCCGAGACCTAACTACAATTTAATTCAATTTGACAATGTTAGATTTACTAGCAAACTGCCAGCAATGAGTATATACACCTTAGAAATTGTACATGGTCGTTTGTTTGAACATGTTTTCAAAATATCTTACATTTGGTTAGTATGTTACTTTAACAAAGGCTTCATGGAGGGGAGGGACTGAGTGTATGTTATAAATAGAGGTACGACTTGGCAATAAGAACTTGTAATTGTCTGAAATTTGTATCCCTGGCTTCCTTTTTATTTTTGTTCTAATGAGCTTTTCAAAATCCTTTTAATACCACTCAATTTTGTATTAGTTTAAGCCATGGACCAGTGCCTTGGTAAATCTTATGATTGCCTATGTATCCTACATTTGAGAAAATACATCAGTTTGCTTTCTTACAAAGGGAGTAAAACATCTTTTAACTTTCCCTCCAGAATTATTAATCTGGAGTCTGCAGCTTTAATCAGAAAAAGAGTGACAGAGTCTGAAATTGAGTGGGAAAATTGCATCTTGTGTCAAGAAGTTAGGCTCTCTAAGAAAAAAGCATCCCTTGCCATCGGCTACACCAGAAGGAATTGCCCGAGTAATTAAAAGTGCCCTGGAAAGAGAGAAATACAATGACACTAAGTCTATAGACGCACCAGACCGTTTGAAAATAGTCAATCTACGGAAAACTGACAAAAATGTTCTTTGGCATAGACCCTGCTATAGCGTATTTACAAACCAAGTTCACATAAATCGTCTCAAGAGCAAACAAAGGTCAGCGAAATATTACCATTTCATCTGGAGAGTCAACTCCTCTGGAAGATGAAACTAATCTAAGAAATTCACCAAGATCGAGAAGATTATCGCTGCCTTCTGTAGACTGGAACAAGTGCATGTACTGCCAGGACGATATACCTTACTCTCATTTACGTCAAGTTCAGACTTTCCCAACATCAGAAAAAGTCCTGACCCTCGCTCAGTTTGATAGCGTAATGAGACACAGATTAGCTGGAGTACATGATCTTAAAGCTGCAGAGGCCAAATATCATTTGAATTGTTATACATGTTTTTTGAAGAAGCACAGTAAGCTTAAAGAAAACTAAGATAACATTCCCGAAACAAATTGCTTTGAAAATGTAATGGCTGATCTTGAAAAAAGTGTTGCTCAAGGACACATTTATACATTAACAAGCATTTGGGAACAATATTTGATATGCTTCTCACAGATTTTGCAATGGTTTCAGAAGTTTACAGAAGTAATAGGTTCAAGGAGAAAATACAAAGGTATCTTGGTGATAATGTGATTTTTGTTCAAAACTTGTGTGCTACAGATCCGCAGCTAGTATTTCCTTCTGTGGCTCAAGATATGGCTATGGAAAGATTTGTAGAAGATATAACAGAGGTGCAAGAAATAGATGTTTGTGTGGCTTCTATGAGTAACCAAGCAGAAAATGACGACACTGATATTTTAAGCGGGACATTGAAGCTACAGCTAGTCATGACATCGTTGGAGGAATTGATGAGGAGCATGCGCAGATGGTGGTGCCAGATAATCTTTACTTTCTTATTCGTCTTCTCTGCAATGAAGATGTGTTTGATGTTGAAAATGAGAGTCAAAAGAAGAATGCTCTTAGAACGAAAATTCTCAGTATTTGTCAAGACATCATTTTTCTTGCTTCTGGAGGGCAGAAACTAACACCAAAGCATATCGGTCTTGGCGTTACTATTCACCAGGTCACGAGGTCAAAAGGGCTCATAAAATTCCTCCATGCAACAAGTCATTCTATCAGCTATGAGCATGTTATTCAGATTGACAAAGCCATTGCCGATGATGCTCTTCAGCGTTACAATGGCCATGGAAAAGTGATGATAGCACGTAATTTTACCACTTGGGAAAATTGTGGATATCTCCGTTATGCAGACGACAATATCGATATCAATGAAGAAACACTCAGTGGTATGGACACTTCTCATGCAAGACAATATGTGGCTCTTTGCAAAAAAAGCACCAAATGAGTCAAAAGAGAAATAAATGTTGAGCTAAGATCCAACAGATCCAAAACAAGTCTTCCATCAGAAATGAGTGAGCTTCAAAACTCAAACATGCTTGCAGCCAAACTAGAACCAGTGATGCCAAAAAATGTACAGCTCACTTGGTACGACCCAGACAAGGAAACGATAGCCAAAGCATTCTGCATGGACATGACATGGATTTTTTTGCGACAAGAAAATGAGAAAAACCAACAAGTACCTGCCTGGAGTGGATTCAACCAGAAAGTGTCAAAGAATGAGTTGCCACAAACTGAAGTTGGGCCTTTTCCAATAATCAATGCTCCTGCTGATGATTATGACACGATTTGGACAGTGATGATAAAATGTCAAGCAATGACAAAGAAGCTAAATGCAACATACACAGTAATTACCTTTGATAAAGCACTCTACAACAAAGCTAAAATGCTTCAATGGGAGAAGTTGGAAGATTGCAAAGATTTTCTTATCATGTTAGGAGGCTTCCACACACAGATGAATTTTTCAAAAGTGATTGGTCAGTTCATGCAAGGAGCTGGTCTCAATGATATATAGGTAGAGAGTGGAGTATTTGGAGAAAACACAGCAGAGAATATTCTTAAAGGAAAGGTGTGGAACAAAGTTATACGTGCACATAAACTTGCACTTGAAGCACTTTGGACAATTCTTTGGCCAAAGTTTATTAATTGGGCACAAAAGAATGAGAAGGAGTTAGGAAGCAAGTTGAGAGAAACAGCAGGGAAGATTATTGAAGGGTTTACCAAAGATGATGATGAGCAGATAGAATCGACACTGGCATTATTCATTGAAGATATTGGACCCATATCAACACTTCTTTATGAATTTGATGCTGACCACAATGACCTAACAACATTCCAATTTTGGTGGAAGTATATGTATCTTGTTACTATTCTTCTGAGATTTACCCGTGCTCTTGAGATGGAGACTGGGCGCTGTACCTTTCATCGCTAGCTGAAATGTTACCCTGGTTTGCTCTCTTTGACCATGTTAATTACACCAGGTGGGGTATAATTTTTCTCGAGATATGAAGATGCTACAGGAGACAGCACCAGAGGTTTACAAGGCCTTGCAGATGGTGACTTGGTACTAAAGAAACTTCACAAAGATTCAATCAAATCCCTGATGACCAAGCACTTGAGCATATCAACAAACGGGCAAAGTTGCCGGTGGTTTAGTTGGCATCACCCGCACAAATTCAGCACGAAACGTTGGTGTCTTACATACAATGAACGGGCTCAGCTGCCAAGACACAAAGAAAATGTATCATGTGACGAGTGAGACAGATTTGCAACATAAAGATCTGGGACCTAAGCGAATGGAAAGAGATCAAAAAGATATCACACAACTTGTTCAAGAATTTGAAGGCTTTGATCTATTTTCCACTGATTTCCCAGACCTGGTATCAATCACCACAGGAAATGTTGCCAGTACTGATGTGAAGAATGACTTTGTGAAAGCAGAGAAAACAGGAAAGAAGTTCATACACGACTCTGTGAATGACAGACTCATCAAAAAGACAACAAACTTCCATGATAAAATTAAAAGACAGAAACTTAACACGTTTGGTCCAATGTACAGTCATACTGTAAATGTGGATAAAGTAAAAACAACCACTACCAAGGCACGCATCAATCTTTTACGTCAAGTGATTGTTGCATTAGATGCTGGACATGAAGTTGATGTAGATGGGTTGCTGGAACGTGAACTCTCACCTGTGCCTTTATCAATAGCAAATGTTGATGAAAAGCTGAGATATCCATCAAGTAAATCAGATTTAGGCAAAATCATAGATCAAGGTAAAGCTCAGAATCTACCACCAGTCAGCAACAGTCCTACATGTACTATTGTGGATGCTATGGCAGTAATTTAGTCTCTTGGCAATCATATAGGAGCAAAAAACTTTGGTGAATGGTGTGACAACTTTCGAAAGTCAATTTACAAGCATTTTTCTGAGACATGCAACAGGGTGGACATTGTTTTTGATCGATAGCTGGACAACTCCATTAAAGGTGGTACACGAAACAAGCGTGCAAGTGGAAAAAACAAGGGGATACAAACCAGAGTAACCAGCAGAGATCAGAAAATTGGCAACTGGGAAAGATTCATTACACTTGGGAAAAACAAAGAAAGTCTAGCAAACTTTCTCTGCACACAAATGATAAATCATCCCTGTGAAGATCCCAACAAGGAGCTGGTTCTTGGCGGTGGTTTCTCAAACTCAGATAAGGCATGGTCTTCGTCTGGCAGAGATGTGTCAAATCTGCAATCAAACCACGAGGAGGCTGACACGCGTATCCTACTTCATGCTCAAGATGCAAAGAACTCACGATTTCAACTACTTAATATTGTATGCCGTGATATGTGTTGGTGCTTCTTGTATATCATATGCCCAACCTATGTCAACAAGTGTAGATGCAAGGGGGGACAGCAAAAAAAAAACAATCTTTCATTCCTGTTCATCAAATCCAAATTGATAACAAGGCAAGAGCATCATTGCTTGCATGTCATGCCCTTACAGGCAGTGACACAACAAGCCAATTTGCTGTAATAGGCAAAAAATCGGCGTGGGAGGAATTTGTAAAGCACCCACAACTGCTTGAGCGGTTAGGTGAAGCTCAAGTTCCTGATAAAAAGGCTATGTCTGATGCGGAAGCATTTGTTTGCAAATTGTATGATCCATCTACTGAATCAAGTAAAATACAAGAAATCAGAAGTGCATTTTTTCACAAGGAAAAAAATGTTGAGTCACTACCACCTACTGCAGATGCTTTACATCTGTAAATTAGAAGAGCCCATTACCAGACATATGTATGGAAGATGGCTCTTGAACAAAATCCATCACTACCATCTCCAGAGGAGAGCGGCTGGTCTCTTACAACATATGGAATCCTGAACCACGCCTTCGCATAGTGGACTGAATGCTAGAAACGTGGCCAGAACATATATCATGCAGTTGTCCTCTCCAGGGTTTGCGGTGTGCAACACGCAGATGCAAGTGTACTTCCATGAAAGTTCCCTGCACTCGGGGATGTTCATGCACAGAGTACTGCCAAAATCCACAATCTTCGCCTTTGAATATACTATGATGCAGTCATTTCTCAAATATACCTTGTATGAGTTTTGTTTTCATATCGTAGCAAGCTATGTTTTTTTCTTTTGATAATCTTTTTGAACAGTTGAAGTCAGCTTCCAGCAATGGTGTTTGGGAAATAATTTATGAAAGCTATCCATTTCAAAATCAAACATGGCCGCCATTCCGCCATTTTGGAACTAACAATGACGACCAACATCAAATTTATCCGAATGATTAAATCACCAGGTTTTATTTTACTTTGAATCAAATTTGCATACACCCCCTTAATTTTCTTTCAATATACTGAGAAGTTCAAGATATACTGAATGGAACAACTTTTTGATGTTTTGTTTAAAGTTTGAAGTAGAAACAAACCTTTGGGGGCCATTTTGAAAACAAAGATAACAAGGTTTCCAAAAAAATGCTGAATAATACACGCTCTATATTTCATTTCGTAACAGCTATGAATGAACTATTATCCATCATCATCTTTAAACTTAAAAGTTACTGTGAAAATATGTTCTGTTTAAATTATCTGCAAAATGGCGGCCATTTTGAATTTCAAGATGACTGCCAACTGCTGAGCATATAGATTCTTGTTAAGACTTTTTATTCCATATAAGATCAACATTTTTACCAGTTATTTAATGTTAACCTTACCTAAAAAATGCCAAAATACTTATATTTTTTATAAAATATGCTCTATTTGGCGGCCATTTTGAAATTAAAATTGGCTGCCACCTCAAGGATTTTTTTTTTGTGGAAACAGCTTTTTTTAGACTCTTATACGACTAAACTATCAATTGAAATCATTTCCCGACTTGTACCCAAAATGTTTAGCACTTGTCATTTTTGGGCCATTTGCAACCAGACTATCAGGTATTATGATACACAGCTATTTTTATCACCAGTTTGAAAACAAACTTCTCCCACTAAGACACCTAACACGGATGAGTGATTTCAATCACAAAATTGCCTTAAATATTCAGCTCTGGCATTGTGTAATCATATACACACAAATAGCCTTGGGCTGCTTGGCTGTGATGTGCATGGGAATGGCAGATAAATAATCATTGTTTGGAGTGGAAACACAATACACTGAACAGGAAGTCGGGTTGGTAATTGTCATATCTGAGTTTTCAGGATTAACTCCGGTGTTGGGTGCGGGTAGGCTTAAAGAGAAACGTTTTGGCATGTACGGGTGTCAATTTGCATGGGCATGCGCACCATTATGGTATTTACCGTTATAGTTATTACTTTGTAATGTAAGTTCTTGTTGTTGATTGAAAGTAAATTGTAGAAAATACATTTTATCATCACATAACTATAGTTTTAAAAATGTCATTATTCAGTGTGCAAAAATGTTACGTCTGTCACGTCCCGCCTGTCACAACATTAATGGGTCTGGTAGTTCCAGTTACATGTTTTGAATAATTATGTTATTTATGTATTGAATATTTGTATAAGAGTGAGTAACTTGACAAGGAGAAAACATTCAATTTCATGGGGGAACAGATAGCATTTTCCAAGGAAAGTTGTTTTCAAATAAAACTGAGTGTAATTTTCGTCCCTTCTTGTCACACTGATTTTACTTTTTCACTACACAGCCGTTGTACCCTCTAGTTTCATAGATTATTTTTAAATTTAAATTATAGATTGTTTACCATGACTATATACATAACTTAGAAAGTAACATCTTACAGATTGTTTTTTGCAGACTTTAAAAAAAAAAGAAAAAAAAAGAGTGTAAATCTGTCCTGTCTGTCATGCCGAATTAGCCAAAAACTTCAAATGTTCATATTTTAACAACCACATGTCTGTTTTGTTTTATATTTGGCATAAATAAGATGTTAGCTAGTGTGTACATATTCGTGGTGTAAAAACATTTAATTTCTTTATTATGCATAGTGGGCGGGGCTTAATATGATTTAGCTAAAAAGAACTTGTAAACATGATATCTCAAGAACGATAAACCAGGATTCATGTCATCCATTACGCCCAATCCTTGCTACAAATGTTCAATCTTTTCACCTGCAAGAACCTCCTTTTCTGCGGGTATGACTTTTAGACTGCTAGAAGCAATTAAGAAACCCACCACAGAGAGTTTAGTGATTTTATGCATCAGTAATTACACTCATTACCAATAACCAATTATTCTATCACCTCTACAACTCATTAATTTTTTTTTAGGTTTTTGATTGGCTGACAAGGCTCATTTGCAAAAGCAAGCCGCCCGGTTATTACTCAACAAATGGACTAATTGCATATGCAAATTGCAATTTTCCAAACTACCGAATATTCAAATTCATAATTTGCAAACATTTGCATTTATTAACGTACAATTATATACCATGCAGGTATGGGGTAAAATGTTATCAACTTCTATCAAAATGTAAGTTAATACACTGAGTGCATGCTCTTTGTTTAACAGTCTTGAGTCAAGTCAATATAACTGAACTAGAAAAATAAGAATTTGACAAATATTCTTCCATGACCCGATTTACACCAATGTCAATAGTCTCCAGTTAGCCATTAGCAATACAGTGTACAGAGATCGAGATTGTATACTGTCCGACATACACTAACAGGAACACTGTGTCAAAACACGACGTTAGGCCTAACGTTAAGAGTCTGTAACTGTAAAGTCTACACTAACAGTCTAAAGATAAACACCGCTGTACCAGTGTCAATGGGGGAGAACGTTCTTACTTAGGTTTTTATTTTGATTACAAACCTCTTCTTGTCTGTAACTGCTATAACTTACGGTATTTTCTTGGGTATATCTGGTTAAATAATATGGATCCCGAGACAGTCACAAAGTTTGAAGCTAAGCTCTTTATTATTACATTGAGTTATGATAAATTTAGGCCCTCCGTTATGTTTCCAGAAGTGTAAAAAACAGTTGGCGCTAATCTTGTATTTTGCAGATATACTATCGGTATTGCCATCTAAAACGTAGCCCTAGAATTTGTAAGTCGAAATATTATTGTAAATTATCTCAAATATATTGTTAAATGAGTGAATAAACGCTGACAGAAGCAAGCTGATATCCTTCTTTCTTGGAAAAGAATTTGTCATTCTTGGTCGTCGGTCAGAAATATGCACGCGCATACAGACAGAAACCACATGTAATTTGTGATTGGTTGATATGATTGCGTATGAATAAACAAATTAGATAGCTTGCCTGTATGTGGATGTCTAACCTCATCAAAAATAATATTCCACTTTTGTATTTCACTTGATGTTACTTAGTGTGTATACATATTCATGTTTTAAAAACATTGAATTTCAATAATATGCGTAGTGGGCGGGGCTTATTATGATTTTGCTGAAAAGAAGTTGTAAACATGGTATCTCAAGAACGGTAAACTGGATTCATGTTTTATTTGGTACACATGGTCTGTAGTTGTGTATAATTGTTTTTGGTGGTGATGTCATGCATATTAGTAAGTAGGTGGGGCTTAAGATGAAAATTTTGAAAAAAGTGATAAATGAGCAACTTGTACAGTATGTCCGTTTTGTGTCATATTGGGCATGATAATTTTGTTAGTTATTGTGTACATGCCTATGCAACAGATTTCATTGATATGCATGGTGGGCATGGCTTATTGTGGAAGTGGCTTATTGTGGAAGTCCTAAATGATGTAAACATACGGCATCTCATGAATGATATATATCAGGGGTCATGGTCTGTACAATGTTCTAATGTTTAGGTAGTGATGCCATGAATATTAATGAGTAGGCGGGGCTTGCTGACAAATTCTTGAAATAGAATAAACGAGCAACTGTTTTTGCATCGTACTTGCTATGATAATGTTGTTAGTTATTGTGCAAATGCTAATGTTAACATTTTTAATGATCTGCATGGTGTGGCTTATGAATAAATATGGGAAAAAATATTTCATGGTAGGCCTATGCAATGACATGACCATTAATACTAAGGGTGTAGGATGCTAAGGGGGTGGGAGAGGGGGTGGCTACTCCCCAGTCAAAAATGTGAGGGGCGAAGTATGCTCCCCTACTTTTAGGGAAGAAAACCCCTTATTGGGCTGATTTGTACCCTCTGTGAATTATAAACCTTTTCAGTGCTTGTTCTTCTGATTTATCGATTATAATTTATAATACATTTGGTACAGCTCCCCAAGAAGAAAAAAAATGTTCCTATGCCATTGATTAATACAAATTTTGCAAATCAATCAGCTTATGAAAAAAAAAAAAAGCATCGGAACAACTTGGTTCTGGTTATGAAAAGAAATTTATATACAGTAAAGGAGAACAAATGCATTCCAGGCTTGGCGTATAGCAGCAATTAAAGGATTTGTTCTGGCATGTAAAAAGTTAAATAATAGATCTGACGACTGAATGAAATTTATAATGAAGTGTTTTGCGAATGAATAGCAAAATAGTAAGTCTTTGATTAAATAGAGGTACACATAATATACTTATGATCATCTGCAAATTAATCTGTACTGCATTTCAAAAGTTGAATAATAGATCTGACGACTGAATGGAGTTTATATTGAAATGTTTTGCGAATGAATTTTCATTATGATTTGGTAGAAAGATCAGCTTTATCTGGTTTATAAGGGAGAGACATGTTGAGCATATTTCTATTGAAAGTGTCAGATTTAAGTTAAGGCTGCAGTGGGGGGAGGGGGGGGGGGGCTGTAGTGCAAAAGAGAGAGTGGAGATAGTTGGAATGATGAGTTGGTTAAGAGTATATTTGGTAGATGAGTGGATGACAAAAGGTGGGTTGGGTTGGAGGTGGGATGGGGTAGTAGGTGAATGAATGATTGTAGTTGAATTTGGGATATGTTAGGTGAATAAGGGGATGTTAGGTGAATGGGAGATGTTAGGTGAATGGGAAATGGTACAGTGAATAGGGCATATGTTAGGAATAGAGGATGGTAGGTGAATGGAGGATTGTAGATGAATGGGGGATGGTAGGTGAATTGGGCATGTTGAGTTGATAGACTCGTGAGTGAGAGGAAAGAATCTCGGGTGGAAGACGATAGAAGGATTGATAGGAATTAGGATGAAGGTGGGATGGCATGGGGGATGGGATGGGATGAAATGTGGGACAGGGTGGGATGGCATGTGGGACAGGGTGACATGTGGGACAGGATACTATAAAATGTGAGACAGGATGTCATGGCATATAGACAGGGTCTGATAGCATGTAGGACAGGGTGGTGTGGCATGTGAAACAAAGTAGTGTCATGGCATTTATGACAGGCTGGGATGGCATGTGGGACCAGCGTTCGACAAATCGCCTGTACGGACGCCCGGGACAACTAATATTTATGTTCCGGCAAGTTGATTTACAAGTTAATATGCCCGCCGGACAACCGTAAATTGATACAAATTAATAAAGTGAATTTCTCTTTAAAACTTAATTCATTGCACAGATTTTACTTACTGCAATATAGCTGCTAGAAATGCCCAGAAAATAACTTAAATCAGACTTATATTCCATTTATTTGGAAGCCTAAATATTTTGTAATGTTACGAAATGATCTTAAACCGATCGTCAAACAACATACATGTATAACATGCACCCACATACAATTGAAACATATATCGCACACACAAAACATATACTGTACAGGTATATAATCCAGACCACTAAAGCTAGTTGAACATGTGCGCAATGCATGCTGTTTTACTAGCAAGGCTTGCTCCTTTCAACCAATCATATCTTGCATAAAAAAAATTATGCATATTTCTATCCAGTCACTGGTCCGTTCTGTTGTGTTAATGTACCGCACGCAATGGGTCCAATACCCGTTCCGTGTGCACATACTATATCATACAGGGCATACTGTGCGCCATATACTGTACTGTTACATGGCGAACTTGACCTGCTTTTGCCATGCCATTTGTTTACGCAAATATTTATTGCCTTTTCGTGTTTCTTTTTTTTATTTGATGAAGCCTGTTATTGCTTTATATTTGTAGAGGATATATGGATTACATTTTCCACTGTTTTTTGTTAAGTGTAAGAGTGTTTTATTATTCATACATCATTCTCAGTAAATATCGCCGTAAGAAATATTTATCATAACGTGCATCACCTATTCCAATATTAGTGTAATTATTGTCGGACAAGTGGACTTTACTTCTGGACAAGCATTTCTGCGCATGTGTCTGCCCAGCGGGTAAGTGTGGGCGATTTGTCGAACGCTGTGTGGGACAAGGTGGGATGGCATGGGGGACAGTGTAATGACATGTGAGACAGGATGGGATGTTGTCTGGATTTCAGGTGGGATAGCATATGGGACAAGGGTGGGATAGCATGTGGGATTGAATAGAATGGCCTGTAGGACAGGGTGGGGTGGTACATGGAAGGATGGCATATGGGGAAAGGGTACGAAGGCCTATGATGCAGGGAGGGATGGGATATCTGGGACAAGGTGGCGTGGTATATGGGACAGGGATCAAGGGATGTCATGTGGGACAGGGTGGCATGGTATATGGGACAGGGTGGCATGGTTTATGGGACAGGGTATCAAGGCATATGGTGGGATGTCATCTTGATTGCAGGTGTGATGGCATACAGGTCATGTTGTGGAATGGTATCTGGATTTCATGTATGATTTCCCGTAGGGAGGGAAGTAGCATGGTATGATATGTTTAACAGGGTGGGATGGAAGAGGCTGGAAAGAATGTTATATAGTGGCATGGGGATGTGTATTGTTTGCGATGTCTTGTTTTTTTTGCTTAATACAGGCATGATCTAGTCATGTATGTTCATAAATCTGAAGTAATTGTTCTGCATTTCAATAAGATAATGAAGTATAACCAGTGCTTGCATTGTTAAGGAGATTACCAAAAATCAGGAACAATTGATAATTTCCTGGAAATAAAAAATATTTCGTGAAATTATGTGATTTAAATGTATATTGAATTAGGCCTAATGCATGGTTTTTGTGTTTCAGTTGCAAATGAGAAACAAATTTTATAATTCTTCTTGGTATTAAACTTAAGTGAAATTTATTTTTTCGCTGATATAATTACAGTGAATTCAAACAAAGTTAATCCAAAAACGTGGGTTGATATTTTTTGTGGAAAAGGATCGTTTGATTTTAGGAAATCATTGCAAAGCACTTGAGTTAAACCCTTATAGATATTCAGTTGCTAAGATTATGAATTTTTAAAATGATACCTGTTGCTACTGTACATGCATGGTCAGTCCCAAGTTCCTTCTTGATCACCATGTGGAGGTGGGGCAGGTAGTTAATGGATCTGACCCTGGACCCTCCACACAACATTCTGGCTAGCTGCAGCTCTGCATATACCCATTGGGCAAACAGACTTGTTAAATTCTGTGATTGCATATTGATTTTTGAGTACTGTCAGTATTTATATTTTTTAATACTACAAATGAAGACATTTTGCTCATCATCCACCAAAGTATTTGTAAAAAAAATATAAAAATATCATGTTGGGCAAGATCGTACAAGGTGATATATTGTTAACTACTATAGATGGGTGCAACAAAGGTATGTGAATGCAAGAAGGTACAGTAACATAAATACTGTATATGGATGCAACTTGCAAAAAGGTACAAACTTTTTTTGAATAATTAGATGAATAGTTGTATTCTTAACTTTCTGCTAGCATATTTTCTTTTTCCAAAGATGTAAGAGCCCAGAGGGTCACCTGAATAGTCTATAAAAAGTATCACACTATACAGGATTGTATGAGACCTTGGATTATAGGAGGGGCCAAGCTCATCATTCGCTTGATATAGCATTATTTAGCATATACCTATTTGAATTCACTATGACACATTTACTATACCAATTTGCCCCATAGGCTACCTAGACGGCCCCTGGTTTGTTGTGGTGGAAGTGCACTCCCTGGTTGGTTGCTGTATTATAGTCATGGAGGTTATAAACCTGACCAAAATATTGTAGCATTACTTTGTCGTTCATTTTCAATTCCTTACTTCATCATTGAAGTACTGCGGGAAGGGGATATCCCAAGGAGGGTAAGATATGGAGATAACTCTATGATTGTATTTCGTGGTGTATCCCATTTGTTCTTACAATGAATATTAGGGGACGGGTGCCAGCTATCCACACCTGGGATTGGTAGAATTCCAAGGGCATGACCTGGCAGGGCGATATATACAACTTATTGGTTGTTTGTGGAATGTGTACCACAGCTTGGTACTCCCCATAGTACCGTCGTACTGAAGCCAGCCATGCTTGATTGCCGCAATCCCTATTGTCATATTGAGGGATGTGTATCATAATGCAGCTACAGTATTAAAGATTGTTGAGTTTCTTTGAACTATATTTAGTATGAGTTTAGCATTTATTGCATTCAAAAGCAGAGGTATTTATGAATTGGATTATAGAGTTTGCTGATTAAAACATTAGATAATGTTAAATGTTATGTGACACCGGGTCATAAATAAAAAAATTTAAGCAGGTAATATTCGAGGCCCTAACACAATTTTCGGGTTGGGGGGTTGGGGACCCCAATGTTGTCAATTATTTTCATAATAATTAAAACAAGTAAGGCATATTTCTTAGCGCTGCACTAGCATGCAGCGCTGCACTAGCACTCAGCGCTGTACTAGCATGCTGCACTAGCACGCAGCGCTGCACTAGCACGCAGCACTGCACTAGCACGCAGCGCTGCACTAGCACGCAGCGCTGCACTAGCACGCTGCACTAGCACGCAGTGCTGCACTACCATGCAGTGCTGCACTAGCACGCAGCGCTGCACTAGCACGCAGCGCTGCACTAGCACGCTGCACTAGCACGCAGCGCTGCACTAGCACGCAGCGCTGCACTAGCACGCAGCGCTGCACTAGCACGCAGCGCTGCACTAGCACGCAGCGCTGCACTAGCACGCAGCGCTGCACTAGCACGCAGCGCTGCACTAGCACGCAGCGCCAGCAGCATGCAGCGCCAGACAGCATGCAGCGCTGCATGCAGCAGCAGCGCTGGCATGCAGCGCTGCACCAGCATGCAGCGCTGCACTGGCATGCAGCACTAGCACGCAGCGCTGCACTAGTGCAGCGCTACTTTGCTACTAGGCTTAGGCATACTTTGATTAAGTAACTGTTTAGCTTAAGTTATTATGTACGGACCATCTTGAATTCAAATTCTTAATTATTGCTGAAAGGAAATGTACTTTTTCTTAGCCTATATGAAGATTTTTTTTCTAATTAAGAAAGCACAATCTCTGATGCTGTTTTAAGCTTCGCCAAGCCCAGGTTTTTTTTTTTGGTGGGGAGAGTGGGTGGGTGGAGGTGGGGAGGTATCATTTCTTGATCAACTGAACACGGCAGGTACGCTGTATGTACCATCATGATTTTTCTTGATCTATGCGTATGATTTGTTAGTTCGCATGCGTCGCATTATGCTAACCTATGTAATGGCAATTACGTCCGTCCGGCCGTTCTGTTCCGGCCGTTCCTGAGATTTCTTCAGAAATGTTAAAGTTTACTGAGATTTCCTCAGAAAATGTTAAAGTTTCTTCAGAGTTCCTCAGAAAAAGTTAAAGTTTCTTTAGACATCCTTATGGAAGGTTAGAATTTCCTTATAAAATATTAAAGTTTTTCAGAGATACTTAAGATAGGATTGAAGACTAGTTTCCTTAAAAAGTCTACAATACATTTAATATTTTCTTAGAAGATAATTGTAAAATGATATAATTTTCCAATTTTCTTCAGAGATCTTCAAGTCTCTCTTATAGTACGTGAGATTTAAAATCCTTAAAATTCTTCAAAATATTTGGGCACCAACAGTTGTATCAGGCATGATTTTTTAAACTCCACCTTTATTATTGTGCTCATTTGCATAAAGTTGCTACAGTATTATGACCTGACCAGATTTTTTTATTTAATATGCTTAGTCAGGGAGTGTGACAGGATGTGATTGCATATAAACATAGGGAGGGATGCCATGTGGGACATGGATAGGGGCCATGAAGGACATATGATTTAATATTTACCATGTTGTATACACCAAGGGCTATATCAGGCATAATTATTTGTCTCCACCTTTTTTTTTCTTATTCAATAACTCATTTGCATATAAGTTTATTATATAAACTGACACTTTTATACATAGTATGCTCAATCAAGGACTGTGATAGCTAGGATGAGACTTCTTATGGAGCTTATGAGATGTCATGTCAGACATAGGGTGGGATGCCATGTGGGACATGGGGTGGGATGCCATGTGGGACATGGGGTGGGATGCCATGTGGGACATGGGGTGGGATGCCATGTGGAACAGGGTGGAATGCCAGGTAGGATATGTGGTGGAATGCCATGCAGGACATATGGTGGATTGCCATGGAATGGAATGTCATGTGGGACATGGGATGGAATGTGGGACATGGCGTCCCACCCCATTTCAACAAGTCATTTGCATATACGTTATTATATGAACTGACACTTTCATACATAGTATGCTCAATCAGGGACTGTTATAGCTAGGATGAGACTTCTTATGGAGCCTGTGGAATGTCATGTGGGACATGGGGTGGGATGCCATGTGGGACATGGAATGGGATGCCATGTGGGACATGGGATGGGATGCCATGTGGAACAGGGTAGAATGCCATGTGGGACATGGTGGGATGCCACGAGTAACACAGAGTGTGACATAGGTTGGGATGCCATGTGTGACATAAGGTAGCATGCCATGTGTGACATAAGGTAGGATGTCATGTGTGACATAGGGTAAGAGGCTATGTGGGACATAAGGTAGGAGGCCATGGGGACATGAGATGTGGGACATGGGATGTGATGCCATGTGGGACATTAAGTAGAATGTCATTGGGACATTAGGAGGGATACCATGTGGAACATGGTGGGATGCTATGTGGAACAGGTGGGAAGCCACTGATGTGGGACACAGGGTGGGATGCCATGTGGGACATGGGGTGGGATGCCATGTGGGAGATATGATAGAATGCCATGTGGGACATGGGATGGGATGTCGTGTGGGACATGGGGTAGGATGCCATGTGGGACATGGGGTGGAATGCCATGTGGGACATGGAGTGGGATGCCATGTGGGACATGGGGTGGGATGCCATGTGGGACATGGCATGGGATGTCATGTGGGACATGAGGTGGGATATCATTTGGTACATGGGATGTGGGACATAGGGTGGAATGCCATGTGGGTCATAGGATGGGATGCCCTGTGGGACATATGATGGAATGCCATGTGGGACATGGGATGTCATGTGGGACATGGGGTGGGATGCCATGTGGAAGATATGGTGGAATGCCATGTGGGACATGGGATGGGATGCCATGTGGAATGCCATGTGGGATGCCATGTGGGACATGGGGTGAGATGCCATGTGGTACATGGGATGCCATGTGGGACTTAGTGTGAGATGCCATTTTTATAATTGGCCAGGTCATATAATATGGGTGTCAATTTGCATGGGCATGCGAACCATGACGGTATTTACTGTTCTAGTTAAATACTATCATTGCTGAAAGAAAATTAACTTTTGATTAAATGAACATATTTTTCAACAATCACTGTGTAGCTATTTAGGGCCTATCTTTTTTTAGGAGAGTTAAACATTTCTTGATGAACTGAACATATTGCGGGTAGGCCTACGCTGTTACTGTGTTTTTTTGTAACTTTAAACTTTCATCACAATCACTTGTAGCCACCTTGGCCTATGGTCTGTTATTTATTTATGTTTTCATGCAATGCCAGAGTTTTTATTTATTGATCTACTGGACATTGCAAGTTATTGTGTGTGTACCATCATGATTTGTCTTGATCTATGTGTATAATTTGTTTAGTAATGATATTGCTGAGAGAAACTTAAATTTTGATTTAATTATAATATTTTCTATTTCATCACATTTTTTTGTTTTCATTTTATGCTCATACTCTAAACATTTTGATTAATATTCATAATTCATTAATTCAGTAACAGTTAGTCAGTAGTTAAATGTTTGTATTATATGTATTTCAACATTTTAATGGAATATTACAAGTTTATTCAAATTGGTTTTAATCAAATTAAATGCATCCACTTTTGAACAATGTCATAGTAAGTAAATAACCCAAAACGTGTGGAATTCCAATTGATTTCCCGTGACTATTAATGAATTCTTTAATTACCCTTACAAAAAAGAGTGTGTCAAACCTTGTCTGTGTTCCTGCAGGAACACATGTGGCAGACAAAAGACTTCACGTGTGGCAAACAAAAGTGACACACATGACAATGCATGAAATTGGAACTAATCCCCTGCGTGTCTAACAGGTAATCACACATGTGTTCACGTGTGGCTGACATGCATGTAAATGTGTGAAAATAAGTGTTTTAACAAGACATGAAAAAGTGTGGTAAAACAAGTTCCAACCTGTGACAAGAAGTGTGGCAAAGCGTGGCAAATTTTCAAGTTTTTTTTAACCAGCTTTACAGCTAAGCCATTGCATTATGCAAGGAGGCCCTCCTTTGGAAGTGTGTGAAAGTTAATATATGTTCTATGGATATGTAGACATACAGACACAGTCATTGCCACATCATAAGTATTATGCAAGGTTTTGTCAAAAAATTTGGTTTTCTTTCAAGTTGTAAAAGCAAAATGTGTTTAAATAGGAAAGTTAAAATTTAAGTGTCACTTTCCTTGTTCAAATGTTTTATGACTCGAGTTGTATAACACTCAATTTTGTTGTGTTCATCCAATAATATTAAACTTATGAAACTGTTACGAAAAAGTTTTGCCTCTGGAAGAACATGTTAAAATGCAAGGACATGATGTTTTATACATGTAACCCTAAATCTACTTCTTAAAAACAAATATAATGCAGGAAAATTAGAATGTCTTGTTGAAAACCGGCAAAACATGTTTTTTTGTAAGAGGACTGCCTGGGAAAATTTCAAGAGGGACAAATAAATTTTATTATGTTAATTGGTTGTATTGGTCATGATAAAACTACTATATCACAGCATACTTGTGATTTTAGCTTAAGACTACTTTCATGACTCTATGTCATGAAACTTCCTTTGGTTGTACATAGATGATTCTAAGAATATTCTTGAAATTTAAGTATCAAAAACATAATTTTTGCATAACTTTTAAAACACTTCTTGAGACAATTAAATTTAGCTTCCCCCAAGCCTTCACACTTGCTTTTCGACATGACAATTTACCTTACATTGTTACGATGGATCAATACAACATTTTTGAGGATGGGTATAATACTTTAGTTGGCAGAATCAAAGAAAGTGTGTTACTTTGTTAAGGTGGTAACAACTTGAATACTGCAGGAAAGATATGATATCCTCTAAATGATTACCAGCAATATGATTATGCGGTGGGGAAGAGAAGGATCATATTATGTATGACAAAATTATTACAATTAATCATTAATCAGTTTTTTAATTTAAATTTATATTCATCACAGGATGATTCTAACTGTTTTATCTTTAGGCTATCTTTAAGCATATATTTTTGACTAGAACTAGACTAGAACGCATAAAAAAATGAATGGTGTAAATGCAAAAGCAGTTTGATACCAAATTATTCATCAAATTTCTTTTCTCAAATTACTCTTCAGTAGATGCAAATATCTGCTCCTGTAAGACAAAATCGTACACCAAATTTGAAAGCTTGACTTTCACAAATAATTTTTTTTTAATACTGAACAATTAGAGAAAGTTACTGGTTTACATGGTCTCTTAAAGAGATGATTATATTTCATATCTTTATTTGATTCCAGTGTAAAAGGAAGGGAAGTGGCAGAAAATTTGCACAACAGAAAAATCGGTATGTTGAATTGTTTTGGTAATCCTGATGAAAGCCATCTTGAGAAAAATTAATAGAATTTATCCGAAAATTGAATCTTTAAGTTAGGCCTACTTAGCAGGCTAGAGTTACCTAGTTATCAAGTTATTTTTTAACATTTTAGGTGTTTGTCTCAAAATATCTTACTCTTTACTCAAAAAGTTGAAAGCGTTCCTCAAAATATCATAAATTGTCCTAAAAATTGGTTAAGTATCTTTCCTGAAAAATATGCAACATTTTCCCAAAAACTTTCAGGTTTTCCTCAAAATTTATACTTCTCAAAGTATTTCCTCAAAACTTCCTGACTTTTCCCTTAAAATTTCATTTCTTCTGTGTGTAGATGATGGAAGGTAAACTGGGATTTTATTTATGGTCCCCACTCCCCCTTCCTTCAAAAAAGTCTAGCTAAGTCACTGCCTGATTCACTGGGTAACTCAATTGTGTTTCAACGAGATTAGTGTAATCCTGCTTTCTTTAAATAAAACTCACTTTACACCTCTTTACTGTCAGAGACCACAACAATCCAGCAGGTAGTGCATAATAAGGCAAAGAAAGCCAAGCAGGAAGTCACAACAAAGGCTTCTGTGGAGATCACTGTAGTAAAATTAAGTAAACCTATACTATAGGTACATGTAGCTTGCACAGAGCAGTGTTTATCTTAATTGACTATCAAAGTTAAATAAATTCACTGTGTGGTTGGCACAAATATCTGTTTTAAGTGCATATTTATTTCCTAGGAAGAATTGTGTAATACCAAATTTTGAAAGCTTGACTTTCCTCATATATTTTTTTTTTACAAAATACATATATCATTTTTTTGAATAAAAAAAACCTTTAATAATTAATAAACTTTAAAGCCAAAAACTTGTGCCAACACATGGAAATACGTGTAAAACCCTGAAAACCTGTGTCAGAACAATAAAAGAGTTCTGTGAAAAAGTGTGTCAATGCATGTCTTAATTCTATCAAAGTTAAATAAAATCACAGGATGAAGCGGTTGGCACAAATATCTGTTCTAAGTTCATATCTATTTCCTTGGAAGAATTGTGTAATACCTGATTGTGAAAGCTTGACTTTCCTCATATTATATCTTTTACAAATACATATATTATGTTTTTGAATGAAAATACCTACAATACTTCATAAACTTTTAAGCCCAAAACATGTGCCAACACATGGAAATACATGTAAAACCCTGAAAACATGTGTCAGAACAATGAAAGAGTTATGTGAAAAATGGTGTCAATGCGTGTCTTAATCCTTTTAAAGTTAAATAAATTCACAGGATCAAGTGGTTGGCACAAAAATCTGTTTTAAGTCCATATCTATTTCCTAGGAAGAATTGTGTAATACCAAATTTTGAAAGCTCGACTTTCCTCATATTATGTCTTTTGCAAAATACATATATTATGTTCTTAAATGAAAATACCTATAATACTTCATAAACTTTTAAGCCAAAAGCCTGTGCCAACACATAGAAATACATGTAAAACCCTGAAAACCTGTGTCAGAACAATGAAAAAGTTCTGTGAAAAAGTGTGTCAATGCATGTCTTAATCCTATCAAACTTAAATAAATTCACAGGATCAAGTGGTTGGCACAAATATCTGTTTTAAATTCATATCTCTTTCCTAGGAAGAATTGTGTAATACTAATTTTTGAAAGCTCGACTTTCCTCGTATGTCTTTTACAAAATACATATATTGATGTTCTTGAATGAAAATACCTATAGTAAGGCTTTATAAACTTTTCAGCCCGAAACATGTGCCAACACATGGAAATACATGTAAACCCCTGAAAACCTGTGTCAGAACAATGAAAGAGTTATGTGTAAAAGTGTGTTAATGCGTGTCTTAATCCTATCAAAGTTAAATAAATTTGCTGTGTGGTTGGCACAAATATCTGTTTTAAGTCCATATCTATTTCCTAGGAAGAATTGTGTAATACCAAATTTTGAAAGCTCGACTTTCCTCATATCATGTCTTTTACAAAATACATATATTATGTTTTTAAATGAAAATACCTATAATACTTCATAAACTTTTAAGCCAAAAACCTGTGCCAACACATGGAAATACGTGTAAAACCCTGAAAACCTGTGTCAGAACAATAAAAGAGTTCTGTGAAAAAGTGTGTCAATGCGTGTCTTAATCCTTTTAAAGTTAAATAAAATCACAGGATGAAGCAGTTGGCACAAATATCTGTTTTAAGTTCATATCTATATCCCTGGAAGAATTGTGTAATACCAAATTGTGAAAGCTTGACTTTCCTCATATTATATCTTTTACAAAATACATATATTATGTTTTTGAATGAAAATACCTATAATACTTCATAAACTTTTAAGCCCAAAACATGTGCCAACACATGGAAATACGTGTAAAACCCTGAAAACATGTGTCAGAACAATGAAAGAGTTCTGTGAAAAAGTGTGTCAATGCGTGTCTTAATCCTTTTAAAGTTAAATAAATTCACAGGATCAAGTGGTTGGCACAAAAATCTGTTTTAAGTCCATATCTATTTCCTAGGAAGAATTGTGTACTACTAAATTTTGAAAGCTTGACTTTCCTTATATTATATATTTTACAAAATACATATTGATGTTTTTGAATAAAAATACCTATAATACTTCATAAACTTTTAAGCCAAAAGCCTGTGCCAACACATGGAAATACATGTAAAACCCTGAAAACCTGTGTCAGAACAATGAAAAAGTTCTGTGAAAAAGTGTGTCAATGCATGTCTTAATCCTATCAAACTTAAATAAATTCACAGGATCAAGTGGTTGGCACAAATATCTGTTTTAAATTCATATCTCTTTCCTAGGAAGAATTGTGTAATACTAATTTTTGAAAGCTCGACTTTCCTCATATGTCTTTACAAAATACATATATTGATGTTCTTGAATGAAAATACCTATAGTAAGGCTTTATAAACTTTTCAGCCTAAACATGTGCCAACACATGGAAATACGTGTAAACCCCTGAAAACCTGTGTCAGAACAATGAAAGAGTTATGTGTAAAAGTGTGTTAATGCGTGTCTTAATCCTATCAAAGTTAATAAATTTGCTGTGTGGTTGGCACAAATATCTGTTTTAAGTCCATATCTATTTCCTAGGAAGAATTGTGTAATACCAAATTTTGAAAGCTCGACTTTCCTCATATCATGTCTTTTACAAAATACATATATTATGTTTTTAAATGAAAATACCTATAATACTTCATAAACTTTTAAGCCAAAAACCTGTGCCAACACATGGAAATACGTGTAAAACCCTGAAAACCTGTGTCAGAACAATAAAAGAGTTCTGTGAAAAAGTGTGTCAATGCGTGTCTTAATCCTTTTAAAGTTAAATAAAATCACAGGATGAAGCAGTTGGCACAAATATCTGTTTTAAGTTCATATCTATATCCCTGGAAGAATTGTGTAATACCAAATTGTGAAAGCTTGACTTTCCTCATATTATATCTTTACAAAATACATATATTATGTTTTTGAATGAAAATACCTATAATACTTCATAAACTTTAAGCCCAAAACATGTGCCAACACATGGAAATACGTAAAACCCTGAAAACATGTGTCAGAACAATGAAAGAGTTCTGTGAAAAAGTGTGTCAATGCGTGTCTTAATCCTTTTAAAGTTAAATAAATTCACAGGATCAAGTGGTTGGCACAAAAATCTGTTTTAAGTCCATATCTATTTCCTAGGAAGAATTGTGTACTACTAAATTTTGAAAGCTTGACTTTCCTTATATTATATATTTTACAAAATACATATTGATGTTTTTGAATAAAAATACCTATAATACTTCATAAACTTTTAAGCCCAAAGCCTGTGCCAACACATGGAAATACGTGTAAAACCCTGAAAACCTGTGTCAGAACAATGAAAGAGTTCTGTGAAAAAGTGTGTCAATGCATTTCTTAATCCTATCAAACTTAAATAAATTCACTGTGTGGTTGGCACAAATATCTGTTTTAAGTCCATATCTATTTCCTAGGAAGAATTGTGTAATACCAAATTTTGAAAGCTCGACTTTCCTTATATTATATCTTTTACAAAATACATATATTATATTCTTAAATGAAAATACCTATAATACTTTATAAACTTTTAAACCCAAAACATGTGCCAACACATGGAAATACGTGTAAAACCCTAAAAACCTGTGTCAGAACAATGAAAGAGTTATGTGAAAAAGTGTGTCAATGCGTGTCTTAATCCTATCAAAGTTAAATAAATTCACAGGATCAAGTGGTTGGCACAGATATCTTTTCTAAGTTCATATCTATTTCCTAGGAAGAATTGTGTAATTTTGAAGCTTGACTTTCCTCAGAATTATTACTTTTAATACTGAACAAGTAGAGAAAGTTACTGGTTTACATGGTCTTTTAAAGAGATAATTATATTTTACATCTTTATCTAAAACCAGTGGCATATCTAAAAGGAAGGAAAAGGGCCTTGTCAGGAATTTCCAAAAATCCAGAAAATTTGCACAACAGAAAAATCAGTATGTTGAATTGTTTTGGTAATCCTGATGAAAGCCATCTTGAGAAAAATTAATAGAATATTTCAAAAATTGAATCTTTAAGTTAGGCCTACTTAGCCGGTTAGAGTTATCAAGTTATTTCCTAACATTTTAGATGTTTGTCCTCAAATTATCTTACTCAAAAACTCCAAAGCTTTCCTTAAAATATCATAACTTGTCCTAAAATTTCTGAAGTATCTTTTCTAAAAATATGCAACATTTTCCCAAAAACTTCTCAGGTTTTCCTCAAAATATCTTAATTTTCTTTAAAATGTTCTTATTTTCCCCTCAAAATACCCAAAGTCACTTTTCCTCAAATTTCAAAATTCTCAAAGTTTTTCTCTTAGAATTTCATTTCTTCTGTGTGTAGGGAGGGAGGGTAAACTGGGGTTTTATTCATGATCCTTACTTCCCCTTCCTTTAAAAAAGTCTAGCTAAGTCACGGCCTGATTCACTGGGTAACTCTATTGTGTTTTAACGAGATTAGCGTAATCCTGCTCTCTTTAAACAAAAACACACTTCACACCTCTTTACTGTCAGAGACCACAACAATCCAGCAGGTAGTGCATAATAAGGCAAAGAAAGCCAAGCAGGCAGTCACAACAAAGGCTTCTGTGGAGATCACTTTAGTGAAACCAAGTGAACCTATACTATAGGTGCATGTAGCTTGCACAAAGTACAGTGTTTATCTTAATTGACTATCAAAGTTAAAATAAATTTACTGTGTGCTTGGCACAAATATCTGTTTTAAGTTCATATCTATTTCCGAAGAGGACTTGTGTAATACCAAATTGTGAAAGCTTGACTTTTCTCAAATTATGCATATTATGTCTTTTAAAAATACATATATAATGTTTTGAATGAAAATACTTATAATACTTCATAAACTTTAAAACAAAAACCTGTGCCAACACATGGAAATACGTGTAAAACCCTGAAAACCTGTGTCAGAACAATGAAAGAATTATGTGTAAAAGTGTGTCAATGCGTGTCTTAATCCTTTTAAAGTTAAATCAATTCACAGTGTGGTTGGCACAAGTATCTGTTTTAAGTTCATATCTATTTCTTAGGAAGAATTGTGTAATACTAAATTTTGAAAGCTCGACTTTCCTTATATTATATCTTTTACAAAATACATATATTATATTCTTAAATGAAAATACCTATAATACTTCATAAACTTTTAAACCCAAAGCATGTGCCAACACATGGAAATACGTGTAAAACCCTAAAAACCTGTGTCAGAACAATGAAAGAGTTCTGTGAAAAAGTGTGTCAATGCGTGTCTTAATTCTATCAAAGTTAAATAAATTCACAGTGTGGTTGGCACAAGTATCTGTTTTAAGTCCATATCTATTTCCTAGGAAGAATTGTGTAATACCAAATTTTGAAGCCTGACTTTCCTCATATCATGTCTTTTACAAAATACATATATTATGTTCTTAAATGAAAGTACCTATAATAAGGCTTCATAAACTTTTAAGCCCAAAGCATGTGCCAACACATGGAAATACGTGTAAAACCCTGAAAACATGTGTCAGAACAATGAAAGAGTTATGTGAAAAAGTGTGTCAATGCGTGTCCTAATCCTATCAAAGTTAAATAAATTCACAGGATCAAGTGGTTGGCACAGATATCTTTTCTAAGTTCATATCTATTTCCTAGGAAGAATTGTGTAATTTTGAAGCTTGACTTTCCTCAGAATTATTACTTTTAATACTGAACAAGTAGAGAAAGTTACTGGTTTACATGGTCTTTTAAAGAGATAATTATATTTTACATCTTTATCTAAAACCAGTGGCATATCTAAAAGGAAGGAAAAGGGCCTTGTCAGGAATTTCCAAAAATCCAGAAAATTTGCACAACAGAAAAATCAGTATGTTGAATTGTTTTGGTAATCCTGATGAAAGCCATCTTGAGAAAAATTAATAGAATATTTCGAAAATTAAATCTTTAAGTTAGGCCTACTTAGCTGGTTAGAGTTATCAAGTTATTTCCTAACATTTTAGATGTTTGTCCTCAAATTATCTTACTCAAAAACTCCAAAGCTTTCCTTAAAATATCATAACTTGTCCTACAAATTTCTGAAGTATCTTTTTTTTAAATATGCAACATTTTCCCAAAACTTCTCAGGTTTTCCTCAAAATATCTTAATTTTCTTTAAAATGTTCTTATTTTCCCCTCAAAATACCCAAAGTTACTTTTCCTCAAATATCAAAATTCTCAAAGTATTTCTCTTAGAATTTCATTTCTTCTGTGTGTAGGTAAGGGAGGGTAAACTGGGATTTTATTTATGATCCCCACTCCCCCTTCCTTCAAATAAGTCTAGCTAAGTCACTGCCTGATTCACTGGGTAACTCTATTGTGTTTCAACGAGATTAGTGTAATCCTGCTTTCTTTAAACAAAAACCACACTTCACACCTCTCCACTGTCAGAGACCACAACAATCCAGCAGGTAGTGCTTAATAAGGCAAAGAAAGCCAAGCAGGAAGTCACAACAAAGGCTTCTGTGGAGATCAGTTTAGTAAAATTAAGTAAACCTATACTATAGGTACATGTAGCTTGCACAGAGCAGTGTTTATCTTAATTGACCATCAAAGTTAAATAAATTCACTGTGTGGTTGGCACAAATATCTGTTTTAAGTTCATATCTATTTCCTAAGAGGAATTGTGTAATACCAAATTGTGAAAGCATGACTTTTCTCAAATTATGCATATTATGTCTTTTAAAAAATACATATATAATGTTTTGAATGATAAGGCTTCATAAACTTTTAAGCAAAAACCTGTGCCAACACATGGAAATACGTGTAAAACCCTGAAAACCTGTGTCACAACAATGAAAGAGTTATGTGAAAAAGTGTGTCAATGCGTGTCTTAATCCTTTTAAAGTTAAATAAATTCACTGTGTGGTTGGCACAAATATCTGTTTTAAGTTCATATCTATTTCCTAGAAAGAATTGTGTTATACCAAATTTTGAAGCTTGACTTTTCTTAAAATTATTTTGTTAATATACACCATATGTTGAGTCAAAATTTTGAGTACATTATAAGTTTTAGTTTCACTAAAAACCTATTACATTGGAGCTGAAAGTCATGTGCACAGGTAATGGAAGGGGAAGGGGGAATTTGGCAGGAGCTAGGGCATGTTACCCTCCCACTTTTCTGAAAATGACAAACGAAGAGTCCCCCTTTCAAAAGTGAAAAGTGCAGGCCCTCAATAACAGTTGAAGGTGCAATTACTGGTGGCATGCGCAGCTTTGAAAAAATGAAATTAAGTGCCCCTTTTAAAATGAAGTACTGCATTAACTCTGTTGATTTGGATTCACTATATCTACAGACTGGAGGACATATGTCTATGACTTAAGAAGTAGCCCCTAAGAGGCTGTGCCACCCTCACCTAAGCTTCCTATGCACCCTGGTCATGTGGTTATTCAAACTTTCATGATTGACTTCTCTCACAAGATACGTTAGAGTGAATGTTTGGTTCCATTCAATAATTACACAGTAGGAACTTATGAAGAATGTAGTGAAAACTAAATGTACAAGGCATAAAGAGGCAATAAATTAAAATAACATTAAAAATCTCTGATAATTGGATGTGCAAGATTCACAAGTTTTATTGGTTTACCTTTATTATGCAGCTACACTACTAAAATTTGCATGCTTTTTCATATATTGTGAACATTAATTTAAGTTTGTCCAGTAGCGTGGCTAGGCACTGGCATTTGGGAGGGAGGAGGGGGAGTTTGGCAGGGTTTTGCGGGGGAGAGGTTAATGATGCAATTAAAAATTACAATATATTGTGAAACTTGGGGCTCATGCCTCCGCCCTCTCTGGCTATGCCCCCGTCTCCTCTGGCTATGCCTCTGAGTTTATTTTAAGACTGTTTGTAGTATTAGTCGAAGTAATTTATAAACTTGTTTTATATTGTGCTATTTTCATCCAACCCCTCTAGAAATATCAATTAAACCAGCCTACTTTTTGCATTACAAAAATATGCAGATCATGTCATGCACATACATGCTTCTGAGTTTATTATAAGACTGTTTGTAGTATAGTTGAAGTGATTTATAAAATTGTTTTCTATTGTGCTATTTTCATCCAACCCCACATTAGAAATATCAATGAAACCAGCCTACTTTTTGCATTACAAAAATATGCAGATCATGTCATGCACATACATGCAGTCATGGAGCTCCATGATACAATTTCCTCCTATTCAAGTTAGCAGAGCTACAGACTAGTTGTCGCCTCCACAATAAACTTTGGGAATTGGACAGTCACAATGGCAGCCATTTCTAAGAAATCTGAGCAAAGCTCTTTGTTTACAAACAAATCCTAGACTGTTTGCTTTCATGCTTGAGTGAGTTTGGTGATTTGACTTACAAGATTAGTGGCTGTTATTAGATTATGCTACATGTGTTAAATTCAAAACCTTGTTTTGTGTTAAAAGGAATCCATGGTAGCATAGGCCCCAGCATAGGTAGCTAGAAAATTTAATTGGAAGGCAATGATTTGTGTGTGGGGAAAGAGGTGGGAGGGGGCAAGGATGAACATCCTCTTAATTATATAGATAATTAAGGATGTTTTGTATTCTTAAATACAAAATAAAAGATCATTTTGAGAAGGAAAGAAGGGGGCAAAGTGTATTATTGCCCCAATGGTGAGTTGTGCATATGCATGGTAGATATCTCAAAGGAACTTGAATATAATTATGTAGCATTTATGTTGATTTTTGTTAGTGCTTAACTGCTCTCCTTTTCAGTATTTCATTGCAAAAGTTAATATACAAAACAAATGAATTAAATCAGAAACCAGCCCTGGCTGAATGCCAGCATTGAATGCCGGCAAGAATCCCACCCATAATCAGAGGTGTAAGAATCAGGGAGGCAGAGGAAACTTTCCCCTATGAGAGAAATTTTGAAATACCCTATGAGAGAAATTTTGAAATTATTATTGGATATTTGGGTTAAATTTTCCGAGGCATTGTCCAAAAGTTCCTGGAAAACTCACCCCAAAAATCTAGCAGCAACTTTTGATGGAAACTTTATTAACTACTGCAATTTTTCCACTTGTCACCAGGAAATATGGGGGGAGTATTTATCCCCTGAGAAGTGACCTTTCCTATGCCCCTGGGTTTAATTTAATACTTGTTCAATATTTTCATTTCATAAAAGTATTAACATTCAGAAAATTAGTAAAAGGAACATAATTCATTTCAAGATATCAATATTTGTTCGAATTTAATGCATTTATTTTCACTGTATGTGAACGAAAAAATAATTTTCTTAACTCTACATTGCGTTTTAACTAGCCTTTCAGGTATGTGAATGTACCTCATGTGCCTACATGCCTTTTGATGCATTGCTAATCCCAAAACAAAAGTCTATAAACATTATTTGGATACAATTATTATTATTATTAGTAGTAGTAGAAGTAGTATTAATAGTAGTAATAGTAGTAGTAGTAGTAGTAGTAGTATTAATAGTAGTAGTAGTAGTAGTAGTAGTAGTAGTAGTAGTAGTAGTAGTAGTAGTAGTAGTAGTAGTATTTTGATGCATGATTGCAAACTGTAATGAAATCATTGTTATGGAAAACTTGAATTAAACCACTGACAATAATTAGAAAATAAGAAAGAGAATATTTACCTGTAACATGAAATGAGAAAGAGGAACAAATATGAATTTTCTTCACTGTGAAAAAATTTAGTTGGGATATACCAGTACAATATGCTATACTGTACATATTCGGGCAATAAACTAAAATTTAAATGAAGATATCATAAAATCATCAATTACCCAAATTTGCTGATGATATTTTAAAATAGGCCTAATTTGGTAATAACTTTGACCCTAGCAAATTTCCACTTTCCAATAATTATCGTTTGCCCCAGTGACATGTCTTAGGTGGGATATTGGGTGCTTAATTATTCTCCAGAAGTGAGAAATCCTCCCCCTACCCCACCCCCATATTTTGTCAGTCACAAATAAAAAAAAAATCTACATATCAAGTGACTCATGGAGAACAGACTGACAGAGATATTGATATTAATTATTTATATCAACTAACTTATCTTAAAAAACTCTTCCAGCTTGCATAAAAATCTTCAATTTTGGACCAAAATCATTGATTTTGAGCAAAAAGCTTCAATTCTGTCTGAGCCCATCATCTTCACTTTTAAACTAACTCAAAAAATTCTCAATTTTGTAATAAAATGTTTCAATTTAAGGCCAAAAAACTTAAATTAAGAGCCAAAAATATTTTGCACAAAAGATAATCCATTCTGAACTAAATGTCAAGTCACAAACTTTACAAATGATTTAGGGGGAAAGTTTAAATTTAGGGAAATAAATTTTCAATTTTGGACCAAAATTTTTCATTTTTGTACCAAAAATCTTCAAGTTTGTTTGAAACAAATAGTACAATTTAGGGCCAATAGTCTTTAAGTTTGGACTGCAATCCAACTTTTAGAGACTATTAATTTTGAACCAATTTAGGGAGGAGAAATTGATAGTAGATACAAAAATAACAATGGGTTTACCCTCCCAAAGGTAATTAAAAGCTAGATATGACCCTGGTTGTCCCTCCTCCCCACCCCACCCACCCTGGCATTTAAAGCTAGTGTATAATATATAATATACTTCAAGTAATAAAACTTAAGTTACAATGAACATCTACCTGCAAGCATTATGGTCATAATGACCACCATGATGAATCAAAGTTGGCTCACCTGCCTAACTTGCCACTGTCAGTATTTTAGCAAAGACTCATAAAAAGTTATCTCTTTTAATGATATTAAATTGGTGGCAGTATTTCTTTAAGAATAGTCCAGTGGCTAAATAAAATTTTGTGTCCTGTGAAATCATGTTTTGTCACGTGTTCATGACACAGGTTTTCTCTTGTTTCACTGTTAATTAAATTATACACACATTTTAGCTAGAAACTTACAACTGTCAGCTTAATTATTTATTTGAAGCACACTGAAATAATTTCAGATTTGCACACTTCGACCCAATCAGTAAATTGTCTCACTTTTTGTCAATGTTAATTAATTTTTCTTTTGTTTATTATGTCCTTAAATGCTAATTCTATACATGGCTAAACCTTTTGCAAAAAACAGCTTGTTAAGTTTCAAAACTGCATTTAACCCAAGTTCAGCAAATTTTACATTAAAATGCATTTTTCCCACTTTTCCAAATTTAGTGTATGTTATGGTTTGTTTACACTTTAACTATCAATTCTTTAACGATGTTGTATTATCATTGTACAAAACAAGAAAATACTTGATAGCAGTGGTAAAGTAACATGTCCAAACATTTATTATGCTTTCAAAATGCTTGATTCTTAAAAAATGACAAAAATTTGGCCAAATCTGGTTGTCATGGAAAGGAAACGTAGAGATAAACAGATTTAAGCTAAAAATGAGCAGACTTCAAGAAAGTCTTTAAATTACATTTGAAAGGATCAAATATGACAAAAATAAAATTGCTTTTAAAATAAAACCAGTCAGTTGGTTTTTGCACTGCCATGGGTTAATATCATTGATGTCTACTAGTCTCTAATATCACGCACTCTGTTTTGAACATTAACTGCAATATAAAAAAAAAGTACTTTACACAAGTGGAAAATCTGTTACAGTATTTCATTACGCCCAACATTTCTTGACACATGCACTGGAAAACTTCATTTATAAGGCCTGATAAAGTTTCAACGCAACATGAGCTAGACCTTGCTTATGCTTCTTGTTTTCACTGCGAAGTGCTGTTCGAACTTCATACTGACTGAAGTCGGTTGTCCTTGATATTGGATTGCTGACAGAATGGCGTAGAAACCTTGAACGTTAATAGGCCCAAGGCCTATAATTATTCATGTTTAAACTTTTTTTTGTAAATTCTTGTTGACATAAAGACTGACAAACACTGGCTCAGGAGGTATCTTGTCTAATCCGCAAAACTGACAAAGGCTGTGTGAAAAAAAAAAAGTATAATTATTCATTTCAAATTCCCATCCCCAACAATTGGCCTAGAAGTAATAGAACCATGGAAAATACCACAGGAAATATTTCATCATTAATATTCAATAGAACCCCTCTAACAAAATATGATGTCTTTTACAGATTGTAGAATTGAACATACCCAAAAACCTTTTGTGTGGAACCATCTTATCGTTATGATTGAGACTGATTCCAGGCATATGTCAAACGTAGGTGCTGAAACTCATTTAAGACATTTAAACACCTGCACTACATAAATGCTTTTCCATATTTTGCATGCACTATATACTTTCAATGAAAATACATGAAGTCCATAATTAAATGATTAAATTCCACCAAAGCATTATCGCAACACAACAAATAAGTATAAGTGGCAGTTTAATCTGGAGCCCAGCTAACATGTTTCTTTATGAAACTGAATGAGAATGCAAACATTCCAGATTAATGAAAACAATTAGGAAAATAATATTCATGTCGTGAAACAAGTTTCTTTCCAACCGAACCAAGCAAAGTGACAAAGGTATACATATTATGACCATAGTTAACCATTAGGCCTATGTCATTGTAAACTATTAGGGCATAGGTGTTGCTTATCCCTATAACAACCTCAGGTTAATAGCTACATACTGAATCATGAAATTCGTACATAAGGAACCTCAAACATGCTTACTCAATCCTAATGTTGAATCATATCTCCAATGAACTTGAAAATAATGTGACAAACAAAGAACTTAATTAATGTAGCATCAACATGACCATCACATACAAACACAATATGCACACCTACACATTTGTTGAGGGCGCAGCCATTTTGAAATAGGCAGAAGTCCTACGGAGAATGAGGAATTATGGGAAACCTTGAGAACCCATTGAACTCTAAACACAATATAGACGCTGTATGCATACAACGAAAGTTTCTTACACCTAAGGTTATTGAACATTTTTTGACCTATTTTAATGGGAAATACAGTTACTTGATCAAATTCTCCTATCAAACTTTGAAGACAATGCATTCTACTTACTTTTACATGGCTGTGTTCAGCAAATTTCCCAAAGGAAACCAAATTTTGCAAAGAATATAAGAGATATCAAAATGTACGATGTTGACTGCACAGAACCAGAACGAGAAGAGTGTTTTAGCATGGTTTTGGATGAAATCCTACACTGTTTATTATCACTCTGCAAGTGACCAACAAACTTCTAAAACAACAGATTCAGGAGCGGTGACACATCCTGTCCAGTCGGGTTTGTTAAGTAGAGTTAAAGTAGTACCCAGTTACTCACATGCAATAACAATAACAATGCTACTAATGTTACTATAATGTTAGGCCAAATATTAGCAGTTCTGGTGATAGGGGTTCTATGTTCTGGAAGGGGGGGGAATATTAGCAGTTCTGGTGATGGGAGTTCTGGGAGTAAGAAGTTTCTTAAATGTTATTAGAATGATTCATTCTTGATTTAGTTTTTTTTTTTAAATATCATGAACAGTAAAACTATGACCTACAATTGCATTATTTTACGTTTTAAGGAAAATTACCAAAATATCCCGCATGGGTGGAATCCTGCACTGAACTCTTATGTCTTAATTCTAAATGCATACCCAAAAAAACATTACACATCGATCATGTTAATTAAACCATCTAGCCTAGGCTTGTCAAAGAATTTTATTGTGATAGGATAGCTGTAACTCAAATCAAAAGCATTACCAGAATCAGTTTTAGTTTGGCTAAAATTCTCACTTAATGTCTAAAATCTGTAGAATATTCTGTATCCATTTTCCACATCAAAATTTTCTTCCTTATTGGATTTAAGATGTATTTGTATTTAAAATTCCTTTCAAAAAAATTCAGTGCAAATGAATTAAGACATTGCCAACATTTGTATTGTATTGGTGGGTGAGGCTTATGAATAAATATTATGGAACAAACATTTTATGATATGCAATGACACATGTGACAGTTAATACAAATTTTGAAAATCAATCACTTATGAAGAAAAAAAACATTGAACCACAAAACTTTGAGGTTGTGGTTAAGCCTAACAGATTTTTTACCCCTAATACAGACCTAACGGTAAAATTTCAAACCATAAAATGTATTTTTAGGCCTAACACTGATTTTACTAAATCCTAACTCAGAGTTTAAGACCTAACCATGAAATTTCAATCCCTAGTGTACATTTTAAGCCTAGCACTGTTTTTTTAACCCTAACATAGATTTTTAAGACCTAATTGTGAAATGTTTTAAATCCTAATGCAGATTTTTAAGCCCAGACTGATTTTTGAAACCCTTATTGAGATTTTAAAGTCTAATCTTGATTTGTTATACCCCAATATTTAAGCCCTGATGCGGATATTTAATCATATTAATAAAAGGTATGACATATTAAGCAACATTCATGTTAAGATGCGCTTGTAATAATTTGTCATCCAAAAGTGCCCTGCCTATTAAACACATTACCCTTAATTCTATGCAATTAATGCAACAAAAAGTTGTCGCATCAATGAAAAGTAGGGTTTATTACAACGTAACATGGAATGTGCAAATGTTGTAACATATCCGTGCAACATTAATCCTTACTTTAACCGGCACTTTTTTGAAAATGCGCTCGGGAGGTGGAGTCAAAGATAGGGAACCCAAAACTGTGAATATTGTTGCGTGGTAGAGTAGGGGTTAATCAGGGGCTGATTATTGAAGGGTCCTCTGTCTTCCAAGCAGCAGAGTCTGGCTTGTTCCACTTTAGTGACCGCTGGGTCGGCCACAGGGATCATGCTGTATATATTTTCGAGTTGGCACACTTGTCGCGGGTTCATTAACCCTTACTCTACCAGCACGTTTTTGAAAATGCGCTCGGGAGGCGGAGTCAAAGATCGGGAACCCAAAACGACAATACTATTGCCGTGTGGTAGAGTAAGGGTTAATCAAGGGCTGATTATTGAAGGGTCCTCTGTCTTCCAAGCAGCAGAGTCTGGCTTGTTCCACTTTAGTGACCGCTGGGTCGGCCACAGGGATCATGCTGTATATATTTTCGAGTTGGCACACTTGTCGCGGGTTCATTAACCTTTACTCTACTAGCACTTTATGTAATGGCGATTTTTTGAGAATTCCTCAGAATTTCCTTATAAAATGTTAAAGTTTTTCAAAGGTACTTTAGGTAGGATTAAAGACTAGTTCCTTAAAAAGTCTATAATACATTTGATATTTTCTTAGAAGATAACTGTAAAATAATATAATTTTCCAATATTCTTCAGAGATCCTCAAGTCTCTCTTGTAGCATTTGAGATTTGAAATCCTTAAAATTCTTCAAAATATTTGGGCACCAAACAGTTATATCAGGCATGATTTGTTAAACTCCACCTTTATTATTGTTCTCATTTGCATAAAGTTACTACAGTATATGACCTGACCAGACTTTTTTATTTAGCATGCTTTGTCAGGGAGTGTGACAGGATGTGATTGCATATAAACAGGGAGGAATGCCATGTGGGACATGGATGGGGGCCATGAGGGACATATGATATAATATTTACCATGTTGTATACACCAAGGGCTATATCAGGCATAATTATTTGACTCCACCTTTTTTTTCTTATTCAACAACTCATTTGCATATAAGTTATATGAACTGACACTTAAATACATAGTATGCTCAATCAGGGACTGTGATAGCTAGGATGAGACTTCTTATGGAGCTTATGGGACGTCATGTGAGACATAGGGTGGGATGACATGTGGGATGCCATGTGGGACATGGGGTGGGATACCATATGGGACATGGGGTGGGATGCCATGTGGAACAGGGTGGAATGCCACATAGGATATGTGGTGGAATGCCATGCAGGACATAGGGTGGATTGCCATGGGATGGAATGTCATGTGGGATATGGGATGTCATGTGGGACATGGCGTCCCACCCCATTTAAACAAGTCATTTGCATATAAGTTATTATATGAACTGACACTTTCATACATAGTATGCTCAATCAGTGACTGTGATAGCTAGGATGAGACTTCTTATGGAGCCTATGGGATGTCATGTGGGACATGGGGTGGGATGCCATGTGGGACATGGGGTGGGATGCCATGTGGAACAGGGTAGAATGCCATGTGGGACATGGTGGGATGCCACGAGTACAACACAGAGTGTGACATAGGTTGTGATGCCATGTGTGACATAAGGTAGGATGCCATGTGTGACATAAGGTAGGATGCCATGTGTGACATAAGGTAGGATGCCATGTGTGACATAGGGTAGGAGGCTATGTGGGACATAGGGTGGGAGGCCATGGGAACATGGGATGTGATGCCATGTGGTATATAAAGTAGGATGTCATTGGGACATTGGGAGGGATACCATGTGGAACATATGGTGGGATGCCATGTGGGACATCAGGTGGGAAGCTACTGATGCAGGACACAGGGAGGGATGCCATGTGGGATATAGGGAGGGATATCATGTGGTACATATGGTTGGATTAATGTGGGACATACATGTAGGATGGGATCCATGTGGGTCATAGCATGGGATGCCATGTGGGACATATGGTGGAATGCCATGTGGGACATATGGTGGAATATGCCATATGTGAGACACTGTGTGGTGGAATGCCATGTGGGAGATATGGTGGAATGCCCTGTGGGACATATGATGGAATGCCATGTGGGACATGGGATGTCATGTGGGACATGGGGTGGGATGCCATGTGGGAGATATGGTGGAATGCCATGTGGGACATGGGGTGGGGTGCCATGCGGGAGATATGGTGGAATGCCATGTGGGACATGGGACGGGATGTCGTGTGGGACATGGGGTAGGATGCCATGTGGGACATGGGGTGGGATGCCATGTGGGACATGGGGTGGGATGCCATGTGGGAGATATGATAGAATGCCATGTGGGACATGGGATGGGATGTCATGTGGGACATGGGGTAGGATGCCATGTGGGACATGGGGTGGGATGCCATGTGGGAGATATGGTGGAATGCCATGTGGGACATGGGGTGGGGTGCCATGCGGGAGATATGGTGGAATGCCATGTGGGACATGGGACGGGATGTCGTGTGGGACATGGGGTAGGATGCCATGTGGGACATGGGGTGGGATGCACATGGGGTGGGATGCCATGGGGAGATATGATAGAATGCCATGTGGGACATGGGATGGGATGTCATGGGGTGGGATGCATGGGGACATGGTGGAATGCCATGTGGGACATGGAGTGGGATGCCATGTGGGACATGGGGTGGGATGCCATGTGGGACATGGGGTGGGATGCCATGTGGGATATATGGTGGAATGCCATGTGGGACATGGGATGGGATGTCATGTGGGACATGGTGTGGGATGCCATGTGGGACATGGGTTGGGACGCCATGTGGGTCATAGGATGGGATGCCCTGTAGGACATATGATGGAATGCCATGTGGGACATAGGATGTCATGTGGGAAATGGGGTGGGATGCCATGTGGGAGATATGGTGGAATGCCATGTGGGACTTGGGATGGGATGTCGTCTGGAACATGGGGTAGGATGCCATGTGGGACATGGGATGGGATGCCATGTGGGACATGGAGTGGGATGCCATGTGGGACATGGGGTGGGATGCCATTTGGGACATGGGGTGGGATTCCATGTGGGACATGGGGTGGGATGCCATGTGGGACATGGGGTGGGATGCCATGTGGGACATAGGATGCCATGTGGGACTTAAGTGTGAGATGCGATTTTTATAATTGGCCGGATCATATGATATGGGTGTCAATTTGTATGGGCATGCAACCATGACGGTATTTACAGTTCTAGTTTGAAAAACGCTCGGGAGGCGGAGTCAAAGATGGGAACTCAAAACGGCGATAATATCGCCACGTGGTAGAGTAAGGGTTAAAGAATATTTTCCCAATCCTCTTTGCTTCCCTTCTCATATGCTGCAACCTAAAAATTCAGACCAATTGTAAGGGTGTGTGTGTCTCACAGTGTATGTGGGTGTGTGTGTGACGTTAGCTCGTAAACTCCATATCTCAAGAACGGTACACCAGATTCATGTCATATGTGGTACAATGATCCAAAGATGTGCCCGATTGTTTTTGGTGTTGATGTCATGCATATTAATGAGTAGGCAGCTAGGGCTTAATGGTAAAATCTTGAAATGCTCTTAATTTAACAACTACATGTCTCCTTTGTTTTATATGTTGTGTGATTATGATATTAGCTAGTGTGTACTCATGGTACAAAAATGTTAAATTGATTAATTTGCATAGTGGGTGGGGCTATTTTGTTAGAAAGAGCTTGTAAGCACAGTATCTCAGGAACGATACATGGGATTCAGTTCATATATGATACACAGATAGCCCATGAACGACAAGTGTGCCTTATTGTTTTTGGTGGCAATGTCAAGCATATTAATGAGTAGGCGGGGCTTATATGCTAAAATATGGAAATGCTTATATTTTAACAACCACATATGTCTGTATTGTTTCATATGTGCAGGTGTGGTGCAGGTGTAATTATGTTGTTAGCTAGTGTGTACTTGTTTATGGTACAAAAAACATTGAATTTCATTAATATGCATAGTGGGTGGGTCGTAACATGATTTTGTTGAAGAGGGCTTGTAAAGACTGTATCTCAAGAACGATACATGGGATTTGGGTCATATGTAGTACACATATAGCTGATTGACCACATATGCGCCCTATTGTTTTTGGTGGTGATCACATGCATATTAATTAGTCAGGGTTCTAGCTAGACAAGTTTGAGTGCCGGGCTCCAGTGACAATCCAGGGTGACCTCCTAGACCCCCCTCCCATGAAGAACTGTTCAAATTTAGTCCACTTCTATTGACAAATTGTCAACGAAAAAGTTTTCTTTTATTATTATTTTTTTTTTAATCGGAATGCTAGAAGGATTTACAAAATATTTTTTATGTACAATGGATATTAAAAATACAATGGATATTTAACTGTCAAAGTGCCCCCCCACCCCCCTCCTAAAAAAAAAATATATATATAGTAGAACATATGCCGGAAACTCTTCTCTCAATTCCCATTGTTATTCATCTTGTCCAAACTTTTTACCGCTTTTATTTTCGTCCCAGTATCATTCGACGAAAGTCATGCGGCACATGTTCCTATGAACTACGCAACAACTTTTGTCAATATCAAATCCCCCACAAATCAAAGAATATCGATCAGTCCGTTATAATGTTAAGTGCATATGGGGTTTATAACAAATGTGATTGGTTACTTACATTTGGACCAGTCAATAAGCATGCCTTGGGCTCTTGGGGGTGTAATATTTACTTTGTTAAAGTTTGTTTGTATGGTAAGTAACAGACTTGGTAAGTAACAGACTTGGTAAGTAACAGACTTGGTAAGTAACAGACTTGGCAAGCTGCCAGCAGTGATTCACAAGGATTAAAATGTGAACCTGAACTGTGTGCATGTACGTATGTTTATGCAAAGAGCTTCGTGTATGAGTAATTTTATGATAATATGTACATTCAATTGCGTTAAATTCCTATAGTTCAGTTGTTTTGCTCGGAATTTAATGAGCGTAATGTATGTTATGTTTTGTGTGTAAATCAGCGGATGACATAAATAAAGCGAGATTAAAGGGAGATCTGTTTAAACACTTAATTAATTAACTGAATTGAACTTTTGAGTAGTGCTGGGCGGAAGAGTGAATCTTGGAGCCGAGTGCTGGGCGGGAATTGCGAGTCTGGGCGGGTCCGCCCAGTGCCGCCCACCGTAGCTAGAACCCTGCTCTTAACCCGTCCCATATACCTAAACTCCAGATCACACCTCTCCCCCTCCATGTCAATTTCCGATCTTTTCAAGAACAATTCTAACTTCATCTCCTTTCTCCGCAACAACGATTAATTCCACCTGATCTAAACCTCCCCTTCCTTCCCTTCTCTGCCTTACCTTCCTCACCTTCCTTTTATTACCTTCTTTCCCTTATTCACCTTCTCTCCCTCCCTCCCTCTATCCCTCCTCTCTGTCCTCTCTATCCATACTCAAACACCTTATTTTTGAAAACCCTCTTGGCACATTTGAGTCTGACTGTCACGGTGCTGTTTAAACATCAACAACCAAATCTACTCTAAAACTATTGTGAATTTGTGAAGTCCATCAAGCTTTTCTTTCATGTAGTGTTCCAACGATAATCGGTTTGCCGATCATATCGGGCCGATTGTGGCTGATTGACAGCATAATTGAGATCTGTGAAATGCCTGTGGATTGCCGATACCGATTAATGCAATTTTTAAAAATTATTTAGATATTTTTTCAAACATTAAAACATGAAAAGCTGATAATGTTGATGACGAAAAATGTATTTTTTCTTTTATTTTTCAACATGTATTATCCTCATTATTATCTTATTCATCCATATTGATTTAATTAATTATCCATGATCACTACACTGCCCAGAGCATGTTTATCATGTTTATCATATGACAAATTATGATTATGATCTCTTTTACTTTTGATGTCCTGTACTGTACAAGATACAAATCATGCTTAGATGCTTTGAGTTATGCAGGTAACAATGGTTATTAATTGTATGCACAACAATATTCACATCATCGATGCTTCTCTTATTCTGCAAAGGAATGTGACAACTACAGTAATACCGTATTTAAAGTAATAAGCCCCTAGCTCTAATTTGACTGATAACATATCTCCACATCAATACAAAAAAAAATGCTGTTTGCATTTTTTTAATGTGTTCCATGAATATATTATTTTGTTTTTTTTTGGGGGGGGGTAGGGTGGGGTCATTTTAGGCTGAATCCCTAGTAATGCGACGAGTAGAAATTCACAGTAATTATGAATAGGGATAACGTAAACTTGCATACTGATTCATAGCTACTTGTGATACACCATAATGTGCAGTAGGCCTGATAATTAATGTATCATTATCTCCCGGGTGCTTATTAGGAAGAAACTTATGAACCAGTGGTACATTCTTTCCAAGACAAATACTGATAACCAGCCGCCAAGCTAATGACATGTAGCTTCATACCACACATCGCATCAGTATAAATTCTATCATGCAATATTCCTACTGTTTAATGTCAAAGCATAAGAACTGTGTCAGAAAAACTAAAAATATATCCTTTCATAATCTACCACCTTTTTATAACCCCTAATATGAGGTCATCATATGAGACCCTGGTGGGCCCACCAGTCTGCTAATATCAAGAGTGGGGGTGCCATATAGTGTAGGAGGTACAGGCAGTTATTTTCCTATACAGCAAAGTAACTACACTATCTCATCCCCACGTTTATGTATATGTGGGTAATAAGATATTGACGATGTTGAAGATGACAAAATGTGATGCGATGATACCAAAACTTAATAGTCGACGATGTTTCTTGCCCCTGACATAAAAAAACACTAAAACCATGATATGCTGTAACAACGATGCATAACATTGAAGATGGCAGTGTATTTGAATGTAGCTAGCGCTGTTGACAACATAACCATATTTTAATCAGTTGAAATTGCAGACACTTCTCTCATAATATTTTGACGCATCATTGACAATAGTTTAAATTGATAGATGTTGTAGAATGTAGATATGATATTTATAACTTAAGCACATAAATTGACTACCCCATGAAGCTAGCGACTACTTTTTTAACTGAAGGTGGGATGGGTGTAAATTTGATCACAAAATATGATAGGGCATTTACATGTAGATTTAGATCTGTAAGACATTTTGCACACAAAAAACAAACAAACAAAAAAGCAATCCATGGAGTTGCTGATCTCATCAACCTTAAGCATACAGCATAGTGGGGGAAATAGCTAATGATAATAACTATGGGGAGGGGGAGGGGATGGTAAAGGGGTCACTAGCTTTGTGACCTTTTAACTTTTGACCCAGAGTTTACGAGAGACAAGTTTATGTACCATGTGATACAAACATAGGATTGGTATAGGTCTTGGCACTTTCAGAATTTAAAGTGGCCAAAAATATTAACTATACAGGGAAAGGGGTCACTACCTCTGTGACGTTTGAACTTTTGACACAAGAGTTTACGGGATACAAGTTTATGTACCTTGTGATATAAACATAGGAATAGAATTGTATAGGTCTTCAATTAAACTTTTGGAATTTAAAATGTCACAAAAATTGTACAAATTAATACATAATTACCCCCTAAAATCACATATTTGACCTCTTGATCCTTGACCTTTATCACTGAAACAACATCTGAATTTGTTTACAATTATTGTACCCTACTGTATGACACCATTCATGCTCACGGCACACTTACCATTTCATAATTATAGGAGAGAATGGTGAAAAGTGGTCAATAATTCTGTGACCTTTGATCATTTGACCCCAGAGCCACGGGACACAAATTCATGTACCAAGGTATCATGGTACAGTACAGTACAACATACATAGGGTTGGTGTACAGTACAGGTCAGAATACTTTGGCCTTGGCATAGTGCAACGTGACAAAAACATGATTCTCTGCAATATCACGATCCTATCGTGTGCATTGCGTGGTCACACAATAACATGATAACATCAATGCATCCCTACATCACGCTTTTATTCTTCCTAACTTGACAAAAGTAATTCACTTACATTGTACAGTATATTATCCTGCTGTGTAACACGGCAATGTGAAGGGAACTCCAGTTAGTAAATTATGGCCTTGGTGTTGGCTTTACCTGTTTAGTACTGGCAGACTGTACTGTAGCTCCCAACTTTGTCAAGATTTATACTGTTGCTTGCTTTACCTGTTTAGTACTGGCAGACTGTACTGTAGCTCCCAACTTTGTCAAGATTTATACTGTTGCCATTTACATCATGCCTAATTTATGGAAGGAATCTGGAGTTTGGGGATGAAGGTGTTATGGTTATGAATCGGTTAGAAAAGGCCTAATGGTGGAGGACTATTTCTTCCTATAATTTTGAATCCTTTTTATTCCTTACACTTATAGAATTTACTTAGAAATACATAAGGAAACTATAGTATTAGGATATTCAGGTAGTCTGCCTATTTTTCGCGGAACTGAGCTGCTTACAAACTACTGTAGTAGGTCTACTTTAGGCCTATTATTAGTACTACTACAAGTACACTACAATGCATGACAGTATGACACTGATATTAACCTCTAAGTCAAGGAAGAGGAAGCCCAATTCCTAAGAAAAGTGATTATATAGCACTTGTATTAAATAGTACTTGATATGAACATGTTACTTCGTATCACGTACAGCCTTAAAGTTTTATTTCATGAAATTTCTTTTGAAAAATAAGTAACTGTTAGACCCATCAGGCTGTTCTTCAATTATGTTTATTTTTTATTATTTGGCCTAATGTTACATTTCCTTATTGTATACATAAATACAAGATGGGGTTAATGAAAAAGATAGGCAGTGCTCGCTAATCACCATGTCCTCGATCTGAAAACGTACATGTACAGTACCGGCACTCACGTAGACCTATGGTACCGCAGGTTCCTGCATACTACATAAATATGTCTACTTTGTGTATGTTTGTATGATACAGTATGCATTTGTGTACGATTTTGTATACGGTTTTCATCCGAGATGTTATGGGAGATTATATGAAACCTCATGTGCATGAATGGGGATCATATAGTACGTATACAATAAAGAAGTTTGTAAGAAAAGGGATTATATTCGGATTATACTCATAGAGAAACGTTGGTATTTATATAAGCTTCTTAACTTCTCCACACTTATTGATCATTTGTGAATTAACAGGAGATCCGTACACAATATGAAGTTATGGTTTGGTATCATTAACGGGTAGGCTACAGTACCGTGTACATAACAATGATCTAAACATGTTGACAAAACGTTCAATTCAACTTTGCTCACTGTAAGTCAACATTAACCAAATTTTCTACACTATTTGAGGCGTTAGTACTTTCACAACAGCATTAGAAAATAGGGAGGATAAAACTGGCCTAATGTTATAAAATATCTTTACACTCGGAGTGTAAGTGTAACTTATATCTTGCGTATGTTGTAGTATTGTACTAATGGTTGTTCCGATTTCTAGCATGGAACTATGTGATGGCTGCATTAATTTCTAGAGAAAACATGAAATTTAAGAGTGATAGTTTCAATCTCATGTAGAATAAATATTCTTAAAAAAGTCCCTTTTTTATTTATTAAGAACAATTCCTTCGAAAGAAACTAGTGAATATAAGCCATAATAATGCCCCAGTGAAAATAGCATTTTATGGTACTGCACTGACTCTGTACTGAATACAAGAAGTTCCAGAACCAGAATCTACTACTCCCGTACCGATGCTCTGCTCGATATCGAAGCAGAAATAAAAATAAAAAAAAAACATCAGGTTCTTATATCCTGCACACAGTAAAAGTCTGGTTGGTTTATCTTGTATTGAATACATAAAAATCTATTTTTTTCTTTTTCTTTCATAGGAGATAGGTATACTTTTCTTTGTATTATGTTTTGGACTTCTTTACTGTTGTCGGTGTTGATCATGCTTGTTTCTTTGCGTTCAATTTTTCTGCAATGAGTTTCTGCATGATTTCTTGTTTTTTTAGTTCATTTCTCTTACATTTCATATCGTCATAAGAATCAAAAATAAATGTCCATGACCAATCTCCTGTTTATCATTTGCTTGTTTCTTTATCTTATATCATTTACATTTTAGACAGTTAATATGTTATTTGATTTCCCTTCGGGTGTGTCTTTTTAAGAGATTTCTATTTTCTTTTCTGCATGATTTCTTGATTTTATTTTATGGTTAATTTCCCTCACATTTCATACTGTAGTAAGAAAAAGAAGAGATTTATTATCTTGTTAACTTCGAAACCGAGGATTTTTTGGAAAGAAATTGCCAGTAATATACGGGCCTGTAGCCTCTGCATACTTGACCAAAAGATTAAACAAAAGTCACCTTCACAATTTAAAGGTAAATTATAGGGTATATTTAAAATAGGAAGTAGCTATAGAAAACTTAATATTTTTCAATACAATGCCAGAAACATAAATTTTGGGAAACTTCAAGAATTTGGAAACCTGCAGACTTTGCCAACCACCTACCCCAAACAAAATATAGCTTTAATAGGCATTATCCATGGATTTTTTCACATGAAAAGGTACTCCGCACTTAAGAGGTATACTGCTCTGTCCATTGTCAATGATGAACAGATTTAAGGCACTAATTAACAGGCAACAAATAATCCACAAAAGAGCAGTCATGGCAACTAAAATCCTTCCCATGTCCATTGTCCTGTGAATGCAAGACATTTTAAATCTGGACAATTAAATATGCATCAGCAAGATAAATCAAGAAATTATCTGTGCCATGCATGTATTGAGTATACCAAAAAGACAAAAGGCCATGGTAGACTGTAAGAGGAATACATCAAAGAAAATGGCATTTGGCCTGAATGAAATCAGGTGCGGAAACAGGGATGCTCCACCCCGTCCCCCCTTCCCCCTCCATTCAGACCAAATATATCTTCCAAACTTAGGTCTTGTTTGGCTAAAAGTTCCCATTCTTATTGAAATTATGGTTGATATCTAAAGTGTGAGAAGAATAATGTCTTTGAATTATGCATCAAACCTCATGCACAACAGAACAAAAGTTAGTCAGAACTGATGTGCCCCCCCTTCCCCCACCCTTCCTCCCCCCTGGAAATACTGGATCCACATGTGGAAATCAATGCTTTGTTGCTTAATTGTACAGTTGTGAGATCAATACATGTAAATGAAATGTATAACATGTAAAGATAAGTAGGATAGGTGCAAATGGTAAATAGCAGTTACTATTTTTTAACCATTTTGGAAGGTTGAGGGTTTATGCCATTATGGTATGGAATGAAGCAGTGATCTTCAGTTCCCATGCGGGAGGGAAAGACAGGGAAGTTGTGTTAGGATATACAGAATAATGACCATCAAGAAATAAGTATAAAAGGTGCTTATATAGAGTGTAAGGTACATGGTTGTACAAAACATGCATCCTGAACCTCAGAACAGTGGAGTAGATAGCTAGTTCCTTTCCATACTCCCTCCACCCCCCTTCCTCCCCCGTCCCTGGCTTGGAAAAACCAGGTAGTCATTCACAACAGAGATGATTGATGGGCCTGAGCATAAGGGGCCAGCTCTTTAATAACCTTGGACTTCTAAGCCATATCAACACTAAGTTCTACAGGGCAAGTCTCCTACCAAAAGTCTTCCCACATTTGATATTTACAAAGAGATCAAAAAATAAAAGAAGACAAAAGCGTTTAAAGATTGCTTGCTGTTTTTTTGGTTAAACAACTTATACAACAGTACAAAATATACGTTACTTAGGTTATATAAAGCAAATACAACAACAAAACCAATATTGGTATTGATGAAAGAAAAGTGGACACATTTGAAGTTTCATGCCTCACAATCTAATTTAAAATTGTTATGAATTTAAAAGTATATGTACACCTAGTAGACACGATTGCTAATACATAACTCTTCTACAGTACAGTGGTCACAAAAGCATGAAAATTAACATCGACGCCCTTAACTTTTGCCTAATGTACATGTAACCATACAGACATAAAGCGTAACAACTTTTTTCAACTTACATTTTGGTCGATTTCCAGAATTCCTTGTGAAAAAGGGTAAAAATTCAGTGTCTTGTGCACAGGACGTTAGCGTTGCAACTAATGTTGCAAACGTGCGTATAACTTGCAAAAGGAGGGGCCAAAACGGGTTCAGATACAATAAAATATCACACTGCCCGTTTGTTACAAGACAAGAACAAATTTTGTTTGAATTTGACTACCTCAACACGCTTGTTTTTTGTTAATATTATTACATACAAGTCGTACATAAGTAACAAGCACAATGGTGCGTTCATACGCTCAAGGTTACACAGGCAATGTAGATATGCACTCAAATTATGTCAATCATTTCCTTATGAAAGCATCACATCTTCTTTTCATTGGTTGGGAAAAATGCTTACATGCGTATCATATTTTTGTCAAGATGCTCGCAGAAAATCTTTGAAAACTTTATTTTTGAAGAAACAATGTGTATCCTTTTAGGACAGCAGTTGACTTATTACGATATTTACAAGGTGTCAAACCAATTCAAGTTTCCGTGTGCTGATTTTCATGTTAAAATATGAAATTCTTCATACCGAAAATCAAGTTGCCCAGGAAGTTTCCCAGAATTCCTGGGCAAGTTTTTTTTGAAAACACGTTGAAGCCCATTGACTTTGCTTAAGCGTGTAAATGGATTATGTATTACCGTGACAATCGTTCATGCTCTAAATCAGAGTGAAAGAGTTGGAGCAGAAGATTCCTACTAATGTACACCTAGCTGCTTTGTTAGTCAGATACAAATGTAAGCAAACCAGTTTTTAAATGGTCAAAATAGCAGTTTGTTTTTAAGTTATGGCAATTTCAATTTTGAAGAAAATAATCAGCCCATGAAAAAGTGATGATGTATGATCAAGAACATAGCCAAATCTTTGTTATGATTTTATAAATTTCTTTCCTAAATATTCGACACCGTAGATGAACAAATTGCATTTTACTGCTTCTTATGTTTGACAGGTTTAGCAAAGTTCCATTTCCCTTTTTATAATGGCCGACCATTTTCTCTTAAACAATTTTCGGAAAAGGTTAAAAAGCAATTAGTAAGCATAAACAAGAAACATCATTGGGTTTTTATATTTTAAGCCATTTTAACTCATATTGATAATCTGTGTCCAAATACCCTTTTACAGTAGCAGTGATATAAAGTATGGTCAGAAACATATTTAAAATCTTTTATGTTATTATTTATATTTATTTTTTAAATTTCAAACACTGTTAGTGATCAAATTTCCCTTTTGCAATAGCCAACTACTCTTTTGTAAACAATGTTCTGAAAGAGTTAAAACGCTATTCCACTGGAGTGGCCATTTTTATTTAGGAACAAGCAGGAAATGTCAAACACCCGAGAGGATGATGGAATGATATATATTTCTTGGAAATTTTAACTGGCTTTTTTTGGTTGTAGATTTAAACATACAGCTAAAATAGTATTCTTACATTATAGCTCCATTATTTAATATAACGTTGATGGAAAAATATAGTAAGAAAATTATACATTCAGAGCAGGGGCAGACTGGTTATGCTCGACCAACCCAAGCGATTTTGATCAAAGCTGTCATAAAAATTGGTAAATATTTTAAAATACCTGTTTGGGGTGTTGGGCCCCCTTTCCCCGGAAAAAAAAGGTTCCCTTAAGGAGAAAAGTACCTAAAAAGAAGATCCATAAATATATACCAACTACCCTCTACCCCTCCTAACTTAAAAAAAAGAAGGGACTTGCCTTTTTCTTAACAAGACGATTCGTTCCACCTGATACAACATTCTCTTTCCTTTGTTGGGCCTCAGCTTGTCTGGAAACCTATTAACCCTTACTCTCCCAAGGTTCCAAAAATAGAATAAGCTATTTCTGAAATTTTTGGAAAGAGGATTTTTTCAGCACTTTATGTTCCATTTGTACCAAAACAAGTTCAACTTTTATGAAAGCTAACATGTTGAACTTTCCAAAAATGTGCATATTTCCGAACTCAAATATGCAAATTAGGTCATTGAATTAGCATATTAGGTCTCCAAACATTCTATCTTTATGACACGCTTGTGCCTTGTGGCTAAATAGCAAAAAAATATGGATATAATTTTTGAATTGTCCTTGGAAAGACTTTTCATTTGATACTATTCATGGATTTTTAGGAATCAGAAGAGAACAAAATGACGCAAATATGACAAATTTGGTACATTTTGACCTAAAAATTATCCCCCGATTCTGTGAATAATCTATCTAATAGTGTGTGGCACTAAATTTTCCAAAAAAAATGCATTTTCCCCTTCTATGATGTCCCAAACTAATAGAATGCCGAAAAACAAGATGTTTACATCATCATTTGCAAAAAATTAAATAAGAAATTATGCAAATGATATGCAAATTAGGTTATTTACCTCATTTATTATGCACGAAAGTGTTTTTTGTTTATTTCTGACCCAATTACAAGCTTCACAGCTACTTTTATGTTGATAGACTATGCTGATTATCTATTGAACACTTACTTCTGTTCATTCCACATGGAATTCATAAGAAATGTTTGCCGAAAAGGTCCAAATTTGTAAAATCTTGTGCTATATCTTGTTGCTGCAAAAAGAATTAAAAAAAAAATTAAAAAAATTGCAACTATATTTATTCAACTTACTTTAGTTTGGTCTTCCCATAACCAGTTACCGAAGACCTCGTGTCGATCCCGGTCACTCTCCACCAGTACTTCCCACAGATGATAGTCTTTATCGGCTGTAGGGATGACCTTCGACCGTTGTATCTCCTGCAGCCGAGCGTTCTGCTCTTCCTCCCTGGTTTTGAAGGCAGCTTTTTCTGCTGCAGTCGGATTTTCTTTGAGTGGTGATGGTGGCGAGACTGCAGCGGAAGGCCTGGAAGAGGGGCCTGGGCTCATCTTCAACGGTCTGTCCCTCTTCCTCTTGGGTTGGGGAGTAGCGGGCAGCTCGTCCTCTTCAAGCATACGCATAACATGTTATCGCATAACATGTTATTGTGGTTTCTAGTAGCGGGCGGCTCATCCTCTTTAAGCATACGCATAACATGTTATCGCATAACATGTTATCGCATAACATGTTATTGTGGTTTCTAACCTGCCCCACAATTTTGTGGTAACCGTGGGGACAGACTTTTACAGCCGGAAAGCCCGGGGGTACATACAGGGGTCCAAAATGTTTGTTTTATCGATCTAGTCATCACCACAACAGTGGCATAGCCAGGGGGAGGGAAAAAGGATCATGGTCCCAAAAAAAGGGGCATCAAAATAATGTACCGGTACTATGCCTATATATAAGCATTTTCCTCTAAATGGGCCTGGGGCACCCCCAACATGTGTATTTTGCCCTACTCCACTTTCCCCCATAAAATTGTGATTTCGGCCCCTGAAATGATGGAACTTGGATTTTGTGAAATTGGGAATACACATATTTCAGTAGGCCTAAATTTACAATTTTGCCATTGGGAAATACATATATTTCAGTCCATTTAGAAATGTTATTATTGGGGTTCAGCTTTCATTTGTTTCATCCGGGCTATTATAGAAAGGACCTAAATCCTTTTTTTATATGTGATTTTAGTGTCCCTTTTACTTGTTTCTCGTAACAAGCAAAAAATCCCCGCTAATTTATCATTATAATTCTATAAGCCTTATTTTATTACTACACATTTACAATGTAGTACTTTCGCTATTTTTGGAAGAAAACACTCACCAACTCCGTAATTTGGAACAGATCACTATCCATCTCAGCAGGCTCTATATTCTCCTCTTCCTCAATCTGGTCGAGGTTCTGATACATCTTCTTCATCAGAAGTACCTTCCGACCCCTCTGAGTCATCATTATTCTGAAGAAAACAGGAGTCTGAAGGCACGTTCGACATTGTAACTTGTATCTCGCCATTTTGTGATGTCGAATGTGCGAGGAAAAAAAAAGAAGCAAATTGACGTCATCATCAGAGACCTTTTAGGCATATAGAGGGGGTGCATCTGTTATTGTAATAGTTTGTCTGAACGATCTATTTCTCCTCTATCCGTAGAGATTTTAAAAATTCCAATACAATATTTGGGCCGGTTTTTATGATTTTTTGATCAAAAAAGGTCCAAAATGGCCCGAAATCACAAATTTTGGCATATTTTCTCCAAAAAAACCTACAAACATTGACCAAGTACACGTAAAAATCGTGTAGCAACCAACAATTAAAACTATCTTTATACTTTACCTGAAGAAAAAAAAATAGAAAAAATATTCACGTATGACATTCGTCTTTTCAAAAAAAAAAAAAATGCCCGTTTTTTTTAAAAATGCACTTTTTTGTAACGATTTTACTCAAAAAATTTCAATCTAACCCCCCAACAAAATAACCATATTATGAAAGATCTATTCAATCTGGTTTGAATGAACTTATTTGCAGCTCTATAGGATTTTGGGAAGGTACTCAAAAGAAAATTTGGAAAATGGATCGTAACTGTCACGGTCAGTCTGGGAGAGTAAGGGTTAAAAGAAGAACAATTTTGAGTTAAATCTATGGGGAAAAAGTAAGTAAATTTCCAGCAGAGCTATTAGACCTATAGTGCTGGTGCATATCCCCAGTTTCAATGACACAAGCGGATGAGAGTCATAGGCTTTTCCTGGGATGGGACCTCGGTCCATCATAGATTTAGTCCCCAGCAATGCTGGTACTCATTTTCACAGCCTGAGTGGAGCTGAGGCAAGCGAGATGAAGTGCCTTGCCCAAGGACAAAACACAGATGTCTCGGCCGGGAACCAAACCCAGAACCTCGAACTTGCAAGACCAACTACTTAACCACTGAGCCACTGTGTTCTCAAATCTATGAAGCAATTTGCATTTTTATCGTGAAGCAAGACTCTTCCTTTCACAGATGTACGGAACCATTTTAAATTGGGAAGGCTAAGTAAGAATTTACACTGGGAAAAAATCACGCACACTCAGATCCACATGTAAGATTTGTGCCCTTACATCAGTGATGTTCGGCTTTTCCACATGTTAGAAAATCTCCGTGGGCTCGCCCTGCCTCCTGGGATCCACCCTTCTCCTTGGGGTGCGCCCTGCCCCTCAGGAGAAAAAAATGTTATTATTTTTATTTTTAGATTTATTTATTTATATACCTTACATGGCTACAGAACACAGAATGATAGCATAGTAAGCAATTGTCCTGTTTGGACGCATTGCTTCGCACGCACATTAATGTGCCCCCCAACAAGTCTAGCACCCTACCCCTTTTTAAATCAAGCTAGGGGTCTGCCCTATGTAACATTTACTCACTGCAAGGAGTACCCACTCTGACATTGACCAATTCCGAGTCAGACTTGTTCACGGGTGGGGAATGAAGTAAGTGCAAAGGGCTTTTGTCAAACACAAGAGAGGGTCAGGTACCCACTCTGTGACATTTACCCACTACAAGGCGTACCCACTCTATGTGACGTTTACCCACTAAGCGAGTACTCACCATGTGTGATGTTTATCCACTGCGAGGAGTACCCACTCTGACATTGACTAATTCGGACTTGTTCATTGAAGTAAGGAATGAAACCTTTGACGAGCTCTAGAAAGGGCCAGGCCAATGGAAGGGATCCCTTTCGCTTTGTCCCCTTAAAATCTTACCTATAGGGCCCCAGACCCATGAAAGCTCTATTTGTTTGTTGGTCTTTGGAAAGTGACTATATGGAATTCAGGATTCTGTGAGAATATTGCCTTAAAGGCCTTGTCTCATTCATTGCCTTAAAAGGCAACAGTATATAATAAAGGCCTTGTCTCATTGCCTTAAAAGGCAACAGTATATACCAGCTAGGTGTAAATTTACAAGTCTTAATTAATCCTTATCTCAATACCAAAAAGGACAATAGAAAGCAAATCCAGTAGTCAAAACAAGATTTATTGAAATATTATCAACTTTTGCAGAAGTATGAAGAATACTCAAGAATCAAGATTGATCTCCCATCAATGCAAAGTAAAAGATTATGAATTTTGGAGCACTTTTTACCAGGAAAAATAGAAACTAATTATTCCAAAGGTATCTAATTATGATATGCATTTCACCAACAAACCAATTATGTTAAGTGTTACAAAGAAAGACTAAAGATAAGCAGAGTAAAATGTGAATACATTTTCAAATACATTATATTGACATACAACTAAATTCTCTTATAAATGAAGCTGGCATTTTCTCATATTCAATATCTTTCCAATTTTTTACAGTGAACAGAAGAAATAAGGTTAAAAAAAAATTACTTTTGAACCTGTTAGCTGAAATCTTAAGTTGTTAAAGACCTTAGATACCTACGACTATTTCCTGGGATATAGTGCATGCAACTTGTATTTTATCCGACAAATAAATCAAACACTGAATGAGTTGGTGCCCACATACAGTATAATACATCTATACCTGTCTCTCTTTGAAGCTTCTCAACCTCAACTTCATAATATCATACTTAAAACAATGAAAGTGTGGACTGTCATTTATTTATAGCATTTATACAGTACTAGTTGCTCTGCAAATGTTCATGAAACCTTTAGTATTTACATTTCCAAAGGCACCTACCTACTAAGGTCACCAACCAAATAAAATAAAGTTCTGTTGTGTACATTTGTTGTGTGTAATCGGATTTCCCTTTGATTACCTTGAGTTTCCCTTCATCATGCTTCCCTCTACAACCATATTTAATTCTCCTCTTCCACCCCCCCTCTACTTTGTTTTTGTTTCACCCATGCACCTATCTCAATCACAGCTTTCTGACTTTTGTTCTTTAATTTTTCTCATTCTCCCCCTGTTTCCTTTCCTTTCTACCTCTAGAATGATCTGACCTCTCAGGCACAATTTGACCCTCGTTGTCGTGGTGATGTTAAGACCTTATAAAACAAACAATCAAAGCTGTAAATATTCATCTTTTCTATCATCACCATCCCGATAACATTAGCTGTAAAAGACTAATAGCCAAATTAAATATTTTATGTAAAATTGGTTAAAGTAGATTTCCATAAAACCTCCCTATCAGATTATACGAACAGGTATAAAGATTCGAGACATATTTTATCTTTCTAAAGTGGTTAAGAAAACCAATAAAATTATAAATAAACTTTACATTACACTTTTGCATTTATCATTTAACTTTGGATACACATAAGTTAACTATTTATGTGCAGTAAATATTTAGCACAAGAAATTGCATAATACTTAATAAACTACTGAAGAAAAAAACAACATACAAACCAAAAGCAAGAAAAGCATACAAAAGCCATACCCGCAGTATGTTGTTTGTTTTTTTCTTTTTTTGGCTCACCCATAATCAAGCTTTTGTGAATGCAACACTTGCAGTGATTATTTTACATACAGAGCGGGGTTGATGCCGTCTCATTTTGCGAATCCAAAGATATTTGCACATAAACTACTAATCCAATCAATAAACGCTGCGGAAGTGATGCTATAAGTATGAAGCACAATAAGCATCAGGATGTCTAGCAACTTTCTCAATACCAGATTTCCTCTGTAATTGTTGATAGCCTACTAGTATGATAAGATAAGTCAGATGTGTATAAACATCAGATCTATAATGATATTGGGGAAAAAGCATTTACAATAACTTATGCAGTTCATCTGATATTAGGCCTATCTGGTATTTGACTACCCGATTTCCTGTTTGGCAGAGGTTCATTTATTTCTGCCTTGCTTGGTTGACTGACAGTTACATTGCCTTTTTAATGACCCAAATGAACTTCTACTTGCAACAACATTATTTAGCATGTGATGTCCAAACTGCTCCATTGTTGGGTTGTCATGGGAAGCTCTGGCTCCACACTGTTTACTAAAGAACTCTTCAATGGGTTCCTGGTTGAGCTTGTTGCCTAGCACATACGTCACCTTCTATTTCCTTTGTAATTTTAATAAATGAGTTCACGATGAAAGAAAAAGAGGATAACAACTGTTGTAGCTTGGGTTTCTAATGCTGATTTCTTTAATAAACCTCTGTATATGAAACCTGTGACATTGATGTGAAAAACAATTATTCTAAGCCCCCTCAAAATTGAAAAGCTAGACACGACCCTTAAAGAAAGAGAAGAAAGTTATGTAAGCTTAAATTTATTCATTAAAAAATAGAATAGATACAACAAATAAAGACGATCTGCAACTTGGTTCTCCTGAAATAAATTTTACCCATGCCGAATTTGACAGGTTGCAAGATTACAGTGTATACGTGATGGACGCTTACAATTTCTTAACCTGTTAACTTAGCTCTTTAAGTTTCAGAACCACATCCGGTGTATTCAACATTAGTAGTTAGTATTATACGCTCTAGCCACTACAGTACATGGTTACTATACAAGTACTGCAAGTATTGCTTAGCATGTAGTGCATCAGGCTACCGAGTGAGGTGTTTATCTCACTACATCCGGTCAGACTAGCCTCATTCATTTCAAATACAGTTATTCTCCTTCCTTATCTCTTTGTGACTCTTCAAAAGATATGTTGGTGTAATAAATAATTTCTATTATGTTTCTGAAATACTAAAATTGTCTAAATAATCCCATTCCTCACATCACTTTTTAGACCTGGCTATTAAAATATTGGATTTGCACCAGAAGTTTTTGTCTTCATTCCTCAAGGTTGCCAATTTACATGACTTTTACAAATAAAAACTTTGACAAAATAACATCATAAATTTCTATAATTATCGTTGCTGAAAATTGATTGTAGCATAGTAACCATTACCACACAATCTTCAGTAAATAGCCCTTAATTTGAAGTCAATATTCTCTTCATTTAAACTAATTTAAAATATAGTTCTCAATTAAAAGATGGCGGGTTTTGAGCAGGGAGTTCACAATACTAGACGTGTTGTGTCATGAGGACCACGACAGAAAATGAACTGAATTTTCAATGTAAACTAACTTTCTGTCTCAATGTAAAGAAAGTCTTTTGTCTAGTTTTGAATGAATTTAATTAATTGGGTATTGAAATTTAATCTGGATGGCTTGAATTACTCCCAACAGACTTTAGCAGAAGTGTTTTAAACAAGATGCTTAAACTTTGTGCATACACAAAGTTGGTTTAAACAGAGTAGGAAACTTTGATAAACCTTTTTTAAAGTTATTTTGGGTGTTTTTAAATATCTGGATTTGTTGAACTGTTTTAGGTTACTAGTACTAACATGCAACTTATAATCTTGTTTTGTTTTCTAAATTCTTTTTGAAAATAGTATAACAGCAAGACAACTTAGAAATTAAAAATACTTGCATGAAAATGTTTATAGGCCCATTTTGTATTGCTTTTAATTTAATAGCCAGTTGCCCATTCCTTGTGCTTGATATTTATTGGGATCACTTTCTGCAGATGGGAAATATAACACTGGCACTTAACTGCTAAGTCATTATCTCATCCCAGAATCCGTAGATCTTGTCTTCAAGCTCTTGCTTTGTCTTGGACTTTGCACCCTTATGAAATGATTTGTTAAAATGATCATCAGACTAAAACAATTTGTTCAAAGAATTCATCATTAAATACACATTACATAGCATTTATATACTTATCAATTTATATCAAATTTTTCATTATCTTTACATAAAATAAGGCTATATCTGTACTTGACTTATTCAAGAAAGCTTGATAAATAATAGTTTGTTGAAATTTCTCCTTTGTGATTGAAGGCATAGATCTCCATGATTTCTAATTATAAAGACTTAATTTTCATATATTTATCACAGGGCATTAACCTTAGCTGCAACTTCTTCAAAAATGGATGGCTTAAATCTGTTTACCTCTAAGTTGTTGATGCGGCTTTAATTTGAGAAAATAGCCCCATTCATTGTTTATCCATCTCAGTGGCAATGTCTCTAAGAAAGTAAATACCTTCAAGTCTAAAAATCCCCTTTGTTGTACTTATCACTGTCTTTAATTTCAATGCTTAACATATCTGTGACTTCCTGATAAACTTAGACATAGGAAAGGGTCAAGCTATGGGCAGCCGTTTGGGCAAAAATTAAAAAGAAAAAAAAAGTAAGAAACGTAAATATAAAAATAAAATAAACAAAGAGAAACCATTAAAAAAAGTATGTTATACGAAAAATATAAATTGAATATGAAATAAATGAAAAGAATTTGATACAAAAGAAATTAAGAAAAATTATTAATAAAAAAAAACAAAAATGAAATGAATGAAAAGAAACCAATTTAAAAAAGAATGTTATACAAAAATATAAATTGAATATGCAATAAATAAAAAGATATAAATACAAAAGATACTAAAAAATATAAACTAAAAATGAAACATAAAAAGAAACAAACAAATTCAAGTATATAGTAATAAGAAAACGACAAATTAGATATGAAATAAATAAAAAGAAAACAAAATCCAAGTAATATACAAACAGAAAATATATCTCCAAATATAACTACTTATATACAAACATTAATATATCTAATAATAAAAATGCTTCTATAAGCAGTTTATCTTTAAATTTGTCTTTAAATCTTTATCTTTAAATTAATGTATCTTTAAAGCAATGTATCTTTAAATCAATTTATCTTTAAACAGAAATGAAAGTATAGTCTCAGCCTTTTATATATACAAACAGAAATATAAGTACAAAAAAAAATATATGCGTACAAAAAAAATGTATACGTACAAAAGAATATGTACGTACAAAAAAAATATGTAAAAAAGGATATATATGCGCAGCACTTGCACACCACAATGCAATGTAACATGTGTTGCGTACACTTGCAGTCTGTTACCAATTATACTTGGCAGCAGTTTCACTACGCATTACAGATTTTATATATATGCATATCGGTTTCGTTAACGTACGACTCGAAAACTTACATCAGTCTGTACCTGCAGGAAGTCAGGCAGTAGGTACGGTAGGTACAGCTGTCTAAGCCACGGTATCGAAGGGTACTGTTAGCCGGGACACTCCCTTTTATTGCTTGCGATAAAAGTTCTGTTGCCCTTCTAATTAGGCCTACAGCCTCTAGAAATATCGGGTTGGAATTTGTTTCCGTATCCTTTTTTTCCACACGAGCTTCTTAAATACCCAGACCAAGCGTGTCACGCTCAATTGGGACATACTTTTTGTCACATAGGCCCACAGCAGTGATCTTGGAACCATTTAAAAGAGCTTGAATAGTTCTTTCAGACAATATAACTATATCGTACGCGAAATGTATCGTAAGAAAGGCCAAGCCATGTACTTTCAATTGGTATCAGAAATATGCAAGTACCCCCTCTCTAATCACATTTAATTTAAGTAATTATCAAGCATTTTTATTTATAGTTAGACACTCTGGTCTAGCGCACAGTACGCGATGGCCCGAGTTCGATCCCCGCACTGGAAACGTGGCTTTCCTTTTTCCGCTAGTAATTACAGCGGTGACTATTTTTTTTTCATTTATTTTTTCTCCTTGTTTTTGCATGTTTTGCTTTAAGAAAAAAAATTAGACTGGTATCAATGGAAAGAAAATCTCACAAACAATCTAAATATGTAAAAAAAATCCTCATTTTTCCATATTCACAAGAAAAATACAAGCTCTTAAAAAATAGCCTAATTTGGCCTAAAATGTGCAAATTTGCACATATTTTTGTTGATAATTTCTTTAATTTAACTTTTTCATTGAAAAGTTTATTGTCCTAACATACATAGAAACTAAACTTGTAGTGGTAGAAAACGAAAGGATTAATTTTGAAAACAAATCCTGGTGAAGTGCATTGTGGTGCGCTGAGCATAGCATGCATTGTACAAACATAACGCATTCAAGCGCTAGTGTCAGCATTGTGGTGCAAATTCACCACGCCTAAGTGCATTGTGGTGCGCGAAGTGCATTGTGGTGCGCGAAGTGCTGCGCACATTTATTTTTTACATATTCTTTTTTTTTTCTCATTTTTTTTTTATTTATATATAATTTTTTTGTACTTTATACATGTATTTCTGTTTCTATTTATAAACAGATAAAAAGCTGTCTGCACTTATATTTCTGTTTAAAGATATATCACTGTTTTTTAGATATAGTAATGTTGATATATTTAGAGAAAAATCTATTATTATCTGTTTGTATAGTATTTATCATAATCTTTGTTATTGTAGTGGAACATTGTATGATATATGATCTTACTGATTTTTAATTGTAGTTGTGTTTCTTTTCCTCTTCATTGTTCTCAAAAGTTCCATTTGATATATTTCGTATTATTTATTTTCTCTTTAATTGCTTTCTTTGTATTTATTTCATTTTTAATTTACTTAAATTTTTTGAAAATTTACTTTGTATTGAATTATTTTTATTTATTCTTTATTCAAATATTTTATATTATTTTTTATTACATACTTTTCTTTTTAATTGTTTTTTTTTTCTTTCCATTTTTAATTCGTTTCTTAGTCTTTTTTCTGTCTTTTTCATTTTTGCCCAAACGGCCACCCATACTCTCTATCTTTTTATGGTTTTTTTATTAAATGTTAGCACATATTATTTTTACCCTTAGAGTTTGTTATAAGCATCCTGCCCACTTTTTCAGTTTTCATCCTCTCATGGCAAACTCAAGTCGATTGATTTGGTTTGCTCTACGGATCAATTGGCAGTACCTTTGCCTTAGTAGTAACCCAACCAAGTTTCCTTTTAACTGCTGTAATATTAAATTGTTCCCCCTGTTGAAAAGAAAAAAAAAAAATTCTCTTAAAGTCTGAGAGTGTGTATTGATAGTTTTCTGTAAATGCCGCATCAATAATGTTCATGTGCTCAAAGTTCAACTGGAGCTTTCTGCCCCGTCCCTGTGCATCAATTAGATTGTTCCTCTCCCTAAAGTTTTGAATGAAAGCCTTTATTCCTGAGAATGATACACTGATGCCATCATTTATTAAGATTTCATGGATTTCTTTTGCTGGTACATTTTGATTAATATATATTACAAAGCGAGCATGAGTTGTATAATCGATCCTTCCCATTTTACTAACAAAACATTAGACAAAACAAGAAGAATCCACATTAAAAAAATAAAACAAACAGATGCACAAGGTCAAATATTTATTACCAAACTTTGAACATGAATATATCTTACAACAATCCACCATTTATAAGAAATGTTGTAAGTCTCATAGAAATCACACTAAATTTATCTTTATGAATGAATTTGAGCAAAAATCAAGATTGTTTTAAACAGTAAAGATCATCTGCACTGGTTTGCTAGTGAATGACTATGTCAGTAATGTGGAACATCTAACTTTGGGTCCTAATAGAATTTCAGGAAAAGCAGTTGCCAAAGTTAACATTTGTATTTACCACATTATACATACACAACTATGCCAAGTTAATTTGCATGATAACTTGATGCCAATGTGATATCATGATAGTTCAATTAAATATCATGATCATCGGGTTGTAATTCTTTGTTGCGTGATAGCAGCACAACATTATATAATGAACTACTGTTATTGGGCACACAAAGGGTTTATCATGACACAAGATGCCAAGGTCAAAGTATTCTGACCAATATAGTAGCTCTTGAACTGTTTGAGTGTAAAATGGTGCAAAATTTTGCATAAGAAATATTTATTTGACCTTTTGACCTCCCAATTATTTAAATTTTTTGTTAGAATGTAATACCCTACCCACCTATGTAATTTGTAAAGATACCAAGTAATATTCCTTCAAGCCATCACCAAAAACTTGTTTCATTTAACCTTTGACCTTTTGACCCCAGAGTTTATGGGGCACAAGTTTATTTACCACAGTGTCATGATACAAACAGGATTGGTATAGGTCTTACACTTTTGGAATTTAAAATGGCACAAAAATGTACAAATTAGTACATAATTACCCACTAAAATAACATATATGACCTCTGATCCTTGACCCTAATCACTGAAACAATATCTGAATTTTTCCCCATTTATCACGTTCTACAGTATGACACCATTCTTGCTCACGTCACACTTAACATATTCCTTAGCTATCAAAGAAAATGGTGAAAAGGTCAATAACTTTCTGACCTTTGACCTTTTGACCTCAGAGTCTACGGGACAAATTCATGTACCAATTGGGTATCATATATGTTACAACATAGGGTTGGTATAGGTCTTGTACTTTTTGGTTTCGATGCGATATAACATCAGGAACCTATGCGATCATGATGGCATGTGTGTGTATGCATGTGTGTGTATGCGTGTGACGGCCAGCTCGTAAATCTGATATCTCAAGACTGGTATACATGGATTCATGTCATGTGTGGTATACAGATAGCCCATAGTCCGTAGATTTCCCTATTGTTGTTAATGGTGATGTCATACCTATTAAAGAGTAGGCAGGTTTAATGTAAAAATCTTGAAATGTTCATATTTTAACCACTGGCCGTATGTCTGTTTTGTTTCATATTTGGTATAATTATGATGTTAGCCAGTGTGTACATGTTCATGATGTAAAAAGTGGGCATAGTGGGCAAGGCTTAATATGATTTTGCTGAAAAGAGCTTTAAAACATGGTATCGCAAGAATGGTAAACTGGATTCATGTCATATTTGATACACAGCCCATGGTCTGTAGATGTGCCCTATTGTTTTTGATGATGATTTCATGCATATTAATGAGTAGGCAGGGCTTAAAATGAAAATCTTGAATTGTTCTTATTTTAATAACTGCATGTCTGTTTCATTTAATATTTGTACAATTTTGATATGTACATGTTCATGATGTAAACACATTAAATTTCTTTAATATGCATAGTGGGCATAATATGATTTTGCTGAAAAGACCTTGTAAACATGGTATCTGAAGAATGGTAGACTGGATTCATGCCATATTTGGTACACAGATAGACCATTATGCAGTCCAATCATTTTGATATACGTATCTTCTGAAGGGAAGAATATATTACCATAACTTTATTCACCATTCTGTTTTGTCTTTTTGTCCTGTGTTGTTTTTGGATCTATTGATGTTCATTGATGGTGCATGTACAGGTTGTGCAAATTGTAGATCTACTACTTTTCTCTTCCAGTTCCACCAATTGTTACGTGTTTTGGGCCAACAAAGAGTTCTGACTACCTCATTAATGGGAGCCTAATCGAGGGATACAGTTATACATTTCGTTGCACAGCAGCAGGAGCAAAACCTGGTGCAGATGTTAGCTGGTATGAAGAAAATGGAGAGACTTCACTTATTACAAATAACATTGTTTCCGCTGGACCCATAGAACAATCCCCACCAACCAAATTGTTTGATACATCAAGCACACTCTCACATTATATGTCATTAGGGATGACTGGAGTAATATGCAATGCATCAAGTGAGGATCAAGAGGTTGTTTCACCAGTCACTGATGTTTGTTCTTTTATGGTTTTGAAAAAAAGTGAGTAACTGTTTGAATTGTTCTCTGATTACCCTACTTTAGGAATATCTAGTTGTTTGAATATCCTGTAATAAGATGCAAGTTGGAAGTTCAAGAAATACCATGTACTAAGTCTGTTACTGTGCTGTTGATACTTGTCAGACTCTTAACCTGTATACCAGAGTGCCCCTGCAAGTTCACCCATTTTCAGTGCATTAAATGTGATTAAGTCTGGCCTTTTCTTCATTTAATATCCTTGTGATATATTGTCTCTAAGTTTAACTGCAATTTACATGGTCCATATGAATGCATGGACCATGCCTAATACTGTGTGTGTGTGTGGGAGGGGGATGGGGGAGAGAAGGGGGAAGAATTAAAAGAAACATTGTCCCTCAAAATTACAAATTATAAATGTTTTGGTCAAGATATTACTAAACTATATGTACTTAAGAAACCTTTAACCCTTATGTTTTGAAATGATTTTCGTGAAGTATATCTTATAAGATCAATAGACTTTTTGAAAAAGCAGTGGGTGAAAATTTACCAACTACAGTACCTTAATTCCCATTGATTCCTACATTTGAAGCATTAATATTTCAAAAAAGGAAATCTGGTGATGGGCAACACTAGAAGTTTTGCTATAACTATTCTTTGGAAATAATTGCTAACTGTTCATTAAAAAATAAAGTCTTCCTACTATTGAGGATGTAAATTGACATTTTTAGCTCGAGCTACTCTACTACCCCCAGCATCCGCATCCGGTAAAGTTTTGGTTAAAGTTTTTCATAACTTAAGTTATGAATGATGTACATTCATGTGACTTGGCATAGGGTTAGAGGACATGGGTACTGATTGAATGAGCATGAATGGACGGTTTGTGTGTGCATACTAAGTAGCTTATTTGCATAACAATGAAAATATTTGTCAGGTTAAAAGTTTTGGTTCAAGTTTGTCTTTCAAGTTTTCTTAACCTATGAATGGTGTATATTCATGTGACTTGGCATAGGGATAGAGGACATGGGGGTACTGTTCCAATGATTGAGGGGTTGTGTGTTTACTAATTAGCTTATTTGCATAACAATGAAAAACATTTGTCAGGTTAAACTTTTGGTTAAAGGTTTAGGTTAAAGTTTTCATAACTTAAGTTATGAATGGTGTACCTTTGCATAGGGGTACTATTCAAGTGAGCGTGATTAGGGGTTGTGTGTGCATACTAATTAGCTTATTTGCATAACAATGCAAATATTTGTATCTATGATATCTCTTAAATTAAAGTGGATGTGGGGATTTTATTTGCACAAATGATCATACATGTGAAGAGCATTGTCTACACTTAATGTTGAGGTGAATTATGCATATTAATTAGGTTATTTGCATAACAATAGACTTTTGTACATAATGTTTAACATTCATGAGCACATAAATTATGGATGATGTACATTCATGTAACTTGGCACAGGGGTAGAGGACATGGGTACTGTTCAAATAAGCATGATTGGGAGGGGGAAGGGGCGTGTGTGCATACTAATTAGCTTATTTGCACAACAATGAAATATTTGTATCTATGATATCTCTTAATTAAAGTGGGAGTGGGGATTTTGTTTGCACAAATATCATTATGTGAAGACATTGTCTACACTTAATGGTGAGGTGTAATGTGCATATTATTTAGGTTAATTGCATAACAATAGACTTGCACATAATATTTAACTTTAGATAATAACTTGTTACAGGGGGTAGAGGGCATTGGTACTGTTCAAATGCAGCATGATTTGGGGTTGTGTGTGCATGATCTAATTGCTTATTTGCATAGCAATGAAAATTTGCATTTGTATATGTGATATCTCTTGAATTAAAGTGGGTATGATGATTTGCTTAAACAAATGATCATACAGTATATGTGAAGAGCATTGTTCACACTTAATGGTGAGGTATAGTGTGCATTTGCTGCAATATGTTTGACCTGAGATCAAAAATATATGGCTTATGACTTACTAACTTCACATTTCTAGTTTTGTTATGATATTGACATTCCTGACATGAATAGCAATCAAAATGTTTGTCTTGTCATGAATAAAGAAGCAAATCAAAGTTTCCTCACTTCTAAAGAATGTTAAATTAGGGTTTGGGAAATATAAACAATAAGCAGAATGTGGGGTAGAAGATGACATGATGATAAAGTAGCTGAAGGAATTAGGATGAGGTCATGTGGGACAGGGTGGAATTGTATGTAGGGCAGGGTGTGTTGGCATGTTAGACAGGGTGGATTGCCATGTAGAACAGGGTGGGTTGGCATGTAGAACAGGATGGGTTGGCTTGTGAAACAGGATGGGATGTGGAACAGGGTGGGTTGGCATGTGGAACAGGGTGGGTCGACATGTGGGACAGGGTGGAATGACATGTGGTGGGATGTCATCTGGATTTCAGTTGTGATGGCATGTGGGTCATGCAAGTGGTGGAATGACATACAGTATCTGGTTTTCAGGTGTGATTGCATGGAGTATAGACGTGGGATGACATTTGAACAGGTTGGGATGGAATGTGGAACAGTCTGGAATATGCATTATTAGCGGTGAGGGGATTTGTATCATTTCCATTGTCTAGTTTGTCATACGTTAAGCAATATTGTTTCGCACAGTTTTGCTTTAATGTTATGTTATTGTACATTTTTCATGCTGCTTGACTTTGCTTGACACACATGTTTTCTTAAATTGGAAGTTGTATTACAATCCAGGATGTAGTTCTGGGAATGTGTAGGGGCTGGGGAAGGGTACAGGTTGAAAAGGGGGTTGAATGGCATTCTTTCATTGACAAGTCAGGGCCTCTCCTTTCTTTGTTATTTAATTGATAGAACTAAAAGAGGTGTTGTAGTTATAAAGACTGCTAGGTTTTACATGTTTTCTGAGTTACTTGAGCTTTTTTTTGTCTTAAAATTTCTAGGAAAACTCAAAGATATTTTGAAGCTTGTAGTGCAAATGAAGATGTAAGTGCATCTTTCAACGCTCAAGTAATTTGAAATCATCTGCCCCTGCTACCCTATTTCTGTATATACTTCCCTCTACAAGCCCATGCTCTATACTAGGTTTGAATAGTTGAGCATACTGTCCTTTCGACAGCTCTACTTACATTATCTGGGGGCAAAGATTCCTTGAGACTAGCCCTTGGACTAGCTCTGGGGCATGTGATTCCACTTAGGGCTCAGATGTGTAATGATGGCATTTCATTGGCAAAATTAGCATCTCCCCTAGCTTTGATTTTTTACACCCCTGCCATATATTTACTTCATTTATTAAAAATATATTATTATACTTAGTTTTACTAACCTACTACCTACTACTTACTCAACTGTTGTTTTTGAACTTTTTTTAATCTGCTTCGTATAAATCAAGAGAATGTTTGGTACTGAATTTGTCATGTTTTTCCTCCATTTCAGGCAAACCTAATGTTAATGTGGACACCAAGCCTGATTCACCTACTACTGTAGACTGTACTTATACAGATGCAGTGCCTGATTTTGATATTGCCTATGCTATTGAGACAAATGGAAAAAATAGCTCTGAACCCTCTTTGGAATTATCTGATTTAGCTGAAGGTGAATGTATCAATGTGACATGCTATGTTACAAATGTAGTCGGGACAGGATCAGATACTGAGCAAGTCTGTAAAGAAGGTAAGTATTCATAATTAACTTGATTCTCTATGCATATAATCAAAATCATTCTTTAACCACTTTCTTTTGTGTTTAAAGTAACTTATAGTTTTCAAGTGACAACAAATTTTTTAGATCAATGGATTAATTGACAATGTGGACTTGCAATTACCAGACCATATTTTCTACTAGCAGGTGATCAATTTTATCTAGAAAAAGAACAAAACCAGGTCAAACATTGATCACTTGCACATCATTCAGCAGGTCAAAATTGAACAGTAATCACGTAATCCTTGTTATTTTTATAATGTGTCTGAAATATTGAAGTTTTATTATGTTTGGTAAAAAGCAAGTCAGTCCCCAAACTCTAAAAAGTCATTTCTTTTCTTTTTCTATGCATTCCACCCACTCAGATTTATGAATTTGTCGTTAGTTAAATCATGCCATTTGCTGATGATGTCAAAGCATCGATGAAATCCCATCATTTTCACAAAACTTTTAGTTAAAGGTTTAATTATTCTGTTCAATTGCTTCAAAAACTAATCATTGTTTGAAAAATTATGAAATTTAAGGACGAACAGAACATTTCAAAACAGAAAAAATTTACTTCTTAAAATTCTCCCTCATTAGGTTGTGAAACACTCTTTATACAAAATGATTTTTGACTGAGAAAAAACTTCCTTATCCACGCCTTCCGATAGAAATCTGATCAGATAATTTGGCAAAACAGTCAGGAGCATGGCAAATGTAAAGCTACTTTTTTGACAAATTTGGCCCACACGCTCTTGGAAAATATGCAAACGTTATTGGCTAAAACGTGTCACATGATTCACATCACCACAAAAAGTTATTTGCAAACCATCAGATTGTGGACTGTGCTGCATATGTCCATCATGTGTGCAAACTGCGAGCCGTATTTTCTATACTGTAAATTTATAATACAGTTACTATGCTGACAATTGCTTTACTCCACAGGTAGCAATATCACATTCTTATAACTGTACTGTTTTGAGCAGCCCTAACCTAAGCCTATGCTTTTTAAACTGAATGTAACATTAGGCCACTGTTTACCTTGTGTGTTTTTAAGCCACTGTTTACCTTGTGTGTTTGTCAATTTCTAAATATGTTCCAAGTGCAAAGGTTCAAGTGTATTACGTGCCAAACAATGTTTAAGTGCTGATGCACATGAAGAAAATACTTCATCCCAATCAGTTTGATTGGAACTTCTTTAAAAAATACTGCCAAATACTTTAAAATTAGGCCAATGTTATTGTAACATTAATCACAGATTTTTTCTGAAAATAAATATATTACCATTTTGATGACCATACACAATAGGAATTCCATCCATTATTGTCAATGAATGTTTGGCCCACACTACACTTGCTGGAAACGATGAAAAACATTCTCTTATTCGATCTGTTTTTACCCCTTCTTAACGTTGTTTATACAAACTGCATTTGTTAGCAATACCTGGAGAATCTTATAAATTTGCATAATAAACCAAACTTAAATTTGAAAAGTGACAAAACAGTCGGGAGCGAGCACGGCAAGTTTTGGCCAATGTTTTGTGTCTTTAGAAAATCAATATACATTCCTTTTTGACAAAATTTATCAAAAAAGAACCAAAGGATATAATTAAATTTAATACCATTCAAAGGGTAAAACTATAACAAATCCACCACGCCTTAGTTTTTAAAGCTATTAGAGATGGACTGGAATTTAGGGACAGCAGAAGTTAAGGCAGCTACTCCAGAACGTAATCACTACTCGTCCAAAAAGTGTCCAGTGCATGGGCGGGATTCTAAGAGGATGGCGTCAAACACCTCATCAACTGGAGTTTGGGTATTGTGGAAATTTGCTGTCATTGTATTATTTTTTTATGAAATTGCGCCACCAATTGCTCTCTGAATCGTCTGCATGTAGTAACATTTGACCTTTTTGAGTTGTTTGTGTAGCAAGTAGTGTACAGTGCCAAGTGGACAAAGGGCCTACTCATAGTGGTTAACATGTGAGGATTATCGTTTAGTTCAGTTTGCTTGCAGAGGCCTTGCATGATGGACCTGTGCTTTGTTATGCTAGCAGCTCTGAACTTTTGAGTTTAAAGTTCGTCATCCATATTTTGTGTAGTAATTGTAGTTAAATTTCTCAGTAACTTTGATTGATTGATTCAAACATTTACTCAAGCACACTTTAATACAGAGTACAGATATATACAGGTATACAATATAATACGTACAATGAAACGAAGGTATTGATATATACATTCATTAATTACAAAAGTGGCTTAGGAGCGCCACACAGGAAGTTAGAGTAACTTATAAACGTGTGGCCTCCAGAACACAAAACACATAAACGAACACCCCTACCCCTCTTCCCGCATACACACACACACAAATATTTATAACAATGATTGTGTAACACCAGTTGTATTTAGATAAATTATGTCAAAAATGTTATCAAATAAAGAGAGATACTACAAAATAGGAAGCTGCATGAAAAGACAAATTTTGAAAAATATCAAACCAGTCAGAATAAAATTGATCCAAAAACATTTGAAGGCAGAGTGTTATTTATAATGTGAGATTAAGAACCCTTTTAAATCATTTTTAAGCAACGATTTTGAGGCTAATGCATTTATATAGGAAGGGAGGGAATTTCAGAGTTTGTGACCTATAAAATGAATGGAATGTTGAGAAAAGGTAAGCCTATTTATTGGGAGACTAAGTTGATAAGTCTCTTGTTGAATATGGATGAATACTATTACGGCCACAGAAAAAAAGTACAGAAAAGAAAGAGGAGCTTAGGTTGATGCCATTGATGCATAAAGATACCAACTTGATAAGAGGTAATATATTAGCAATGGATGAAGTATTGTGTGGTGGAGCATTATTTTAATTGAGATAAGTGGTATCATTATTTGCTACAGTAAGTTTGTGGTTATGATTTTAATTTGATATATCAAATTTTGAATAAGTATGACATCAATCTGATTTCTGCATCTTGTTTCCTGGGCTCTTCCATGTCCAACGCCTTCTTGGGTGGTTTTTGAACCAAGTGCTGGCAATTATGAAGTCATGTTCTCTGCACCATTGAACCAGTCTTTCTCCATGGTCATTTATTTTCTCCTAGTCCGAATGGTCCAACAATATCTTCTACTTTGCAGTTTTCAACTTTGGCATTGAAATCGCCATCACAATCTTTATATCCTGTGATTGGAGTTGTTGTTTGGTTTTTTCTACTTCTTCATAGAATTGTTCTATTTCTGTTGTTTTATATTCAGCTGTTGGCGCATATACCTGAATAATGCCAATGTTAAATGGTGTACCTTGTATTTTCACCACTTTGACACGATCAGATATTGGCTAGAACCCTTTGATACATCTCGCAGTTGCAGAATCGAACAAGACACTGACTCCTTTTTGGTGATGGTCTCTCCAGAATACACCAGGTTGTAACTGTCTGATGTTAAAGACCCAACACCCCTTCCATCTAACTTCTGAGAAGCCTAGTATATTGATATCCATCCTTTTCATTTCTTGCTTTATGTTGTCTAATTTACCTTTCTGCATCATTGTTCTCACAATGTTATAAAATGATATAATTATCTGATATTCTTCAGAGATCCTCAAGTCTCTCTTGTACCACTTAAGATTTAAAATCCTTCAAATTATTCAAAATATTTGGGCACCAACAGTTGTATTAGTCATGATTATTAAACTCCACCTTTGTTATTGTGGTCATTTGCATAAAGTTGCACCATATATGATGTGACCAAACTTTTTTATTTAGTATGCTTAGTCAGGGAGTGTGACAGGATGTGATTGCATATGGACATCGGGAGGGATGCCATGTGGGCATGGATGGGGGCCATGAGGGACATATGATATGATATTTACCATGTTGTATACACCAAGGGCTATATCAGGCATAATTATTTGACTCCACCTTTTTCTTATTCAAGAACTCATTTGCATATAATTCATTATATGAACTGACACTTTCATACATAGTATGCTCAATCAGGGACTGTGATAGCTAGGGTGAGACTTCTTATGGAGCCTATGGGACGTCATGTGAGACAGGGTGGGATGCCATGTGGGATGCCATGTGGGACATGGTGGGATGCCATGTGGAACATGGTGGAATGGCATGTAGGATATATGGTGGAATGCCATGCAGGATATAGGTGGAATGCCATGGATGGAATGTTATGTGGGACATGGGATGGAATGTGGGACATGCCGTCCCACCCCATTTCAACAAGTCATTTGCATATAAGGTATTATATGAACTGACACTTTCATACATAGTATGCTCAATCAGGGACTGTGATAGCTAGGGTGAGACTTCTTATGGAACTTATGGAGCCTATGGGATGTCATGTGGGACATGGGGTGGGATGCCATGTGGGACATGGGGTGGGATGCCATGTGGACAGGGTAGAATGCCATGTGGAACATGGTGGGATGCAACAAGTAACACAGAGTGTGACATAGGTTGGGATGCCATGTGTGACATAAGGTAGGATGCCATGCGTGACATAAGGTAGGAATCCATGTGTGACATAGGGTAGGAGGCTATGGGACATAGGGCACGAGGCCATGGGATGTGATGCCATGTGGGACATAAAGTAGGATGTCATTGGGACATTGGGAGGGAAACCATGTGGAACATATGGTGGGATGCCATGTGGGACATCAGGTGGAAAGCCACTGATGTGGGACACAGGGAGGGATGCCATGAGCGACATAGGGGGGATGTTATGTGGTACATATGGTTGGATTAATGTGGGACATACATGTAGGATGGGATCCCTGTGGGTCATAGCGCATGGCGATGCCATGTGGGACATATGGTGGAATGCAATGTGGTGACATATTGTGGAATGCCACGTGACACACTTTATGGTGGAATGCCATGTTGAGATATGGTGGAATGCCATGTGGGAGATATGTTGGAATGCCATGTGGGACAAAGCATGGGATGTCATGTGGGACATGAGGTGGGATGTCATTTGGGACATGGGGATGTGGGATACATAGGGTGGAATGCCATATGGGTCATAGGATTGATGCCCTGTGGGACATATGATGGAGTGCTACGTGGGACATGGGATGTCATTTGGGACATGGGGTGGGATGCCATGTGGGAGATATGGTGGAATTCCATGTGGGACATGGGATGGGATGTTATGTCGGACATGGGGTGGGATGCCGTGGTGGGATGCCATGTGGGACATGGGGTGAGATGCCATGTGGTACATGGGATGCCATGTGGGAGTTAGTGTGAGATGCCATTTTTATAATTGGCCAGGTCATGTGATATGGGTCAATTTGCATGGGCATGCTAACCATGACGGTATTTACTGTTCTAGTTTTGTTTTAATTAAGAAAATAAATGAAATAAATCATGTAGTGTCTGAACTTAGTATAAAGAAAGTGAATCGACTGAAACAAAGCTGAGGAGTTTTGAAATCGATTTATTCAGTATTGGTAATTGAAAATAGTCTTACATGTTTAAGTTGATCAGTATTATTCAACATGTATATAGGCTACACAATTCGAACTTCAAAATAATTTAGCATAGAATATTCGAACTGAAGAGTCTTGATAATTTTCTGTAATTTTCAAGCCGCAAGGAAATTGATATAGACAGTCTTCTGTACCAGAAAATTTGAAACAAGTCAATCAAGAGTTCACATTTTTATTGTAGCCTGGAATATATGAATGAGAGCATGTGACTGTCTTGACAGGTAAGTCTCAACATAGGCCTGCAGATACAAGATGAAATATAAAGGTTTAAAATGCAAGATGATAAATAAACAGACCTGTAGCTAGCATGGGGGCACGGAGGCTGTGAATAATCAAACGAAAAAAATATGTATATGGAAAATTTGCCAAAGCCCCCTCCTCTCTCCCCTTCTTCGGAAAGTAAACCTTCTGCTGGCTACGGGCCTGAATATATCACAGAAGCATTTCATAGGTTCCCATTCAAATTAGGTTTATTCTTTTTGAAGAACTTTACATTTGCTTTCGGTTTTATTAATAAAGGTGATGCTAACTTGAATTTTTTTAATCTGCGTGCCGTCCCCCATGATGTTAGAAAAAGGGAGATGTTGTAGTTTACTTGGGAGGAAGTCAGAGGTAAGGACCGTAGGATGGGTTGAAACTGTTTGGTCAAATTTCACTTTTTTAGAAGGCAAAATTGTTTATTTCCTTTCAACTTCAAGGTAACGTTTCAATGCTAATAAAGAATTGTTTAGAAAAGAACAAGGATGTACATTAAAATGTGGGTACTCATTTCTTAATTCTCCCAAAGTTAAACTTAAGATTTTTCTATTTGTAATTTTTCTGTAAATTTTATATTTAAATGAGATAATGATTGCATACAATATCAATCTAAGGATTTTATGGTATGTGGTTGCATGTTGATCTTATCTTGCCCGTAAAGGCAAGAATTAACAAGTTGCAGTCAATACAGTGTCTTATTTTGGTTATACTCATCGCTGACTGCGCACTAATTTAACTAAGTTCAATACTAAAGTTAGGCCTACACTAGTAGTACACTACTGTGGCATATTGTGAACAATTCTTGGTCAGTGTCTATTTGTTATGATTACATCGCACATCGCGTCGACAATTATCGGAAAATCCTACCACAATTCTAGATTTTTCTAACTGCAGATGCCTTTCCCAATTCTTCCAAAATTGCGATAGAACGATCAATTGTTCTTTCGTATTTCACGCCAAACAAAAACATTACGATCATGTATAGTGCCATGTAGATGCCTATTTACACCACAATGATGAAATAAACGCAATGCGATGACCGATATTACGTTAAGCATTTGCAATAGGTGTAATGGAAACGTTATTATGGTGGAACGTCATATTTGATCACGATTGACGATGCGACGCCAATTTAATGTGGGCGGTACTGTATGTATGTGCATGTATGTATGAACCTGTTTAGACCCACCAACTGATGATATTCGTATGTTTACACACTTTTAAGCGATGACACACACACACACACACTGATAACGCCCCGCTTATTTTGAGTTAAATGGCTGTTTTGAATACTATTATGACTAAAACACTACTCTAGTTCAGTATTTTTGCATTTTGGTACATGTCACCTGTTAAATAGAATAAGTTAAAAGTATGTGTGTAACCTAATTTCCTAATACCACCATCCCATGTGTGTATTATACATTGATCGGTTACCAGTTATATAGAATTAAGCCCATGTTATCAGTTGTAGGGTCTACACATGTATGGGTGATTTGTCACTAGTTATATAGGATTATGGATACGTCACCAGTTGTAGGGTCTATATGCGTTTAAGTGTGTTTGAAAGTGTGTTACTATCCCAAAATACTCCAGTCTTTCATGTTCTGGTAGGAGAAGTATCCTAAACTGGTCGCGATACCATAAGTTTCAGTGGGGCAAATGATTAGTTATATGCTACTTTAATTACCTTATATGGGCTTTAAAGTTAAAACAGAAAATCAAGCCAGATTGGGACACTGCTACGGGATTACAAGGGGTAAGAGGGCTAATCAGAGGGTTGTTAAGATGAAGAAAATTATGATTTAGATTACATACCTTTGATTAGATAGTTATGACCCCCTGTTTACAGCTTTGAAGTTGGTATTTCACTGAGGATTATCTTTGATCATTGGGGCGGTGGGCTTGTTTGTATATAATAGACGTAAACTACATGTTATAGCTGATCGCGCAAATATCAATGCGTGAAAATAATTTTGGATATCCAGGGATCATCCAAACTTACAAATGTTCTTTGAACATCTGGATATCTGTGGATAGCCACGGATTATCAACCAGATTTGATGATCACCAGACTTAGTTCAGTTACGATATCCAGAGAAATCCAGAGATCGCGACTATACCTGGAAATTTTTGAATATCCGGCAAGTCCAGACTGTGAAAATAATACTGGATATCCAAACAACCTTTTAATATCTTTGGATATCCATGGATTCTATGGTAAGCTGCAGTATTGGTAGCTCCTGATATCCAGAAAAATCCAGAGATCAGGACACTGGGACGCCTAACTATACCTAGATGTCCATAGATACTTAAACTCTCCAGACTTTTTATCCATAGATATCTAAACTGTCCGGATTTTGTGACCAGATTTCATGATCACTAGGCTTCAGTTACTGTTATATCTGTGCAGATTTTGATGCTGATATTACAGTTGCATAATCTAACTACAGATATTTCAAGGCCAGGTTTCAGTTGTAAAGTATGTGTGGATAGCTAAACCATTCAGATTCTGAAATTGTGTCCAATTGGAAACTGCATTAATATATGTACAATTTTCTTCATTTCACCATAATCTTGTACAGTATGAAACTTAAAAGCATCTTTAAAAGTGTCAGGACTTTAAATAAAATTGTGAATAAGTATTTTTTCATCCATAACTTATCTGCAAGTCTTATGTTTTGAAATATATATATATAGACACACCTTCATGACTCTTAACGCCATCCATGACAATTGTAACATCTGCAACTAAACTGAGAACTAAACAAAAGGACATACAGTTAATCATACATTTCCAACACTTTTATCAAACAAAACTTAGTGTTTGTTATTTACATTTACAGTTTACATATTAATGCTACTCAAACAAGATGACAATCCACAGAGTTGCTGACCTATTGTCTCTTACTTACGCCATTCTTGATAATCTTATCAGCCATTCTTACTTACAAACACAGTTCTAGCATGAAGTTCCATAGTTCTAGACATTTTCTTACTTCTAACCAGCCATTTATTACTTCTTACATTCTTACTACTTACAGGGCTTGACAGTACTGGATTTTAGTGTGCCACAGGCTTTGCACTTTTTGCCTGCAGGTTAATTTAATCCCTATTTGTACCATGACCGTATATACATCCCTTTAACAAATGTAGCTAATCTCATGCAACCACTGGTCACATGATGGAAATTGTTGATGTACACACAAGCTCTTAATGTTACACTTTTCTCTGTTGTAGTTTCAGCGGTTTCTATTTCTGAATCTGTGGTAGCTACACAATACCTTGACACCCTGATTGCTAAGCTGACATATATTTAGGTCCGCTTATTGATGAACTAAGCTTAGATTGATCCAAGAACATCACTCAGCTTTTTATGATAAATTAACAACAATTGTTTTTTTGCTGTACTTAAACTGGTCTTTCTAAATTTGGAGCATCCGGGTCTTCCTTCTTGGAATGCTGGTAGTTCTTTTTAAACCTATCTTAAAAATAACAGAGAAGCAGAAGAGAATTATAGTTTTAGTAAATTTAAATTACCGTTAGCTGCAAGCAACATACTTCAGATTAAACACAGGTGCGGTAGGTGTGGTACAAGCACCATTTTAGGGGCATGAGAAAGCATCCTATCAGCTTCTGCTGACTTGGAGGTCTTTCTCCTTAAAAAAGGTTGAAAAACCCAACATTATTTTAAAAATCTAAACATAACTAGTACATTTCTTTACATGTCCAAACATCTCTTTAACCCTTACTCTACCAGGGCTTTAAAAAAGCGACCCCAATTTTCGTGAACTTTTTTTCCATATGCATTTTTGACAACTTTCCTTTCATTTTCGTTTGTTACATGTTTGGTTGGAATAGATGCTAAGATATTTATCTTTTTGAGTAATTAAACCAATTTAGGAAATAATGAACAAAATTATGCAAATTAAGCAATTTTTGGCTAAATTTGGTCAACAAATGGTCAATCTTTGCAGAAGTATAACTTCTTATCAGTATTGAAAACAGAGATTTGTTTTACATATTTAAATTCTTTTGAAATTTCCTTTCCAATGATACTAATCTATAATTTTAGAAAGAAAGGAAAGATAAAACACATTAAAAATGATAAAGTCAAACGACTTCCCTGAAAGCTGCAGCGGAAAAACAATTACGAGTGGTCATGGTGAGACTCAACATGGAGCGCCAGACGCTTAGTCGCTGCATACATTTCTGACCACGAGCTGTTTAAATTGGAGAGGTGTAATATATTTCTTATAGGATAGGTTCTTAATAGAAGGGGGTATGCCTTTATATATATCAAATGAAAGGAAATTTCAAGCGCTTTGAACGGGCGGTTCAACGAAGCATGTTTGATGTACGATTTGGGTTACGTTGTTTTTTTAAACGTCAAAATGGCAGAAATTTATGAAATTTGAAAGAAATTTCTCCAGAACAAAAAGATTGGAGTTAGGGATTATAAAATTATACCAGAAACCAATACTATTTTGTCTTAGGACTTATGGTTTGATTTTGGAAGCAAAAATGTGATCTTGAAGTTATCATAAGATTTAAAAGAGAAAAAAAGTAAATTTTTAAGCAATTTTTGAGTTTTACCTTTTCGTTGTTCTTTTTCTAAAAAATTATGTAATATGACCCTGTGAAAAAGTTTCATTTTTTGTGAAACAAATATCCAAAACTTTAAAATGATACCAAGATTACTCCTAGACTGGGTAAAGTTCAGATTTTATTTTAGAAAAGGTGGTTTAAAAACGCATACTATCGCGCATGGTAGAGTAAGTGCCAACTTGCTGCCAGAGTGTGAAGATCCTTACCAAAATCATTTCAGACCATGATTATGGTGATATACAAGAAAATCAAAATTTTACACTGGAAAATTGTGATTAAAGATAATGACCAAATTAGTTTCCTAAAAATAATGTAAGTAATTTATGTTACAGTTTAATCAATGCTTTACATACCCTACTGGCTGCATTTTCACTGTCGCCCAAATTAACAGGATTTGGTGTTGCCTGTAGATGTGACTGAACCCATAAATACCCTTTGCCT